>JAAEAF010014577.1:0-81578 GCA_011037195.1 Triatoma infestans | reverse complement strand
GACTGGAAGCCTGACAGACATGTGCCAGAAGACACGCAAACAGCAGGCTGGGGGCCAACGAAAGGGAGTGAGGCGCCTAATTTGGCAAACCTATCCACCTCCTCATTCCCAAAAATTCCCATGAGACCTGGTTCCCAGACTAGAAGCATATCCTTCAGAGAAGAAAGCTCTTCCAATCTTTTAGAACATTCTAACACCAACCTGGAAGTGAAGACACATGAACTCAGCGCCTTCAGCGCAACTTGGCTGTCCGAGCAGATAAAAAACACGTTTTAAGTTAGTAATTCTATCATCTAAATAATATTAATTAGCATTTAAATATATTGTTGAAATTCTCGAGTTTCCAAGAAAATCGGATAACCGAAAGTATACATCTTTACTATAAAATTTTGTTGAATTACATTATTTTTATAAAACTATATAGTAAGAGAAAGTTGTGTGAGTGTTTCACACGAGATTTTGTTTGGGTGGGTGGATGGGGGGATAACTCGTCTATCACTTTTAGTTAAGTTGAAATAGTGACGTAGTGTCAGAATGTATGTGTGTGTGTGTGTATATGTGTGAATGTATGTGTGTGTAAAAGAAGTGGCGTGTTAGTGTGTTTGAACTTAACTACTTTTACACCTTTATACAAAACAGATATACACACATACACATACAGACAGACAAACACATAGTACAGTTCAAAGCGGCTTGTTTATCTCTCTCTGCCTTCACTAAACTTCCAAGTGGAGTCCCAGGTATTTAGGTATAAATAAGAAAAAAAAAACAACACACACAGACACACACATAAACACAAGAAGAGAAACAGAGAGAAATGAACGAGAGAATTATGAAAGAGAATATAAAAACAAAGAGAATTAAAGTTTTAAGAAATATATTCTATCTCTACCCAATGTTTCTCTCTTCATAAAACCTGCGCACACAACACCATTTGTAACCTTCACTTATTAACCTAACGTGAAACCTGTAATTACCTACCCCGCTTGGTGTAACTCAAACATATTTGCGGTGTGTTCCTTTAATACCCTTTTTGTCGGTTACTTAAATAAAATGAAAGGAGAAGGTGAAGAAAAAATAAAAACAAAATCTCTTGAATATTAGAACTACCTTCCCCCCTCACTCCCCCCCTAAAAGGAAACTAAAATAAGCCTCTGTAAAGGAGAATTTGTGGGCGTGGTTTAGATAGAAATAAATAAAACCAAAAATAAAGCCAAAGTACAGGCAAAAGCGTCCTCTATATGCCTGTTTTAAAAATGAAAATAACCTTTACATATTTTTTTTTTTTGAAACCTTCCTGACAGTGGTTATACCCAGCCACTAATTTCTCCATCCCCACTCCAATAAATATTATACCGCCACTTAAAAAAAAACAAAACCTCTAAGTTTTTGTTACCGCTTTAACAGACCTTTCAATCAACTATCATTTACCGACACCAAGTTTTTTTAATGTTTTTTTTGTTTTGTTTTTAAATCTTAAACAAGGCCTTAAGTTTTAGGGAAAGCTTAAAAAATCTTTTACACAACCCAACAGACAGACATAAGTAAAATCAATTTTTTTTTTTACTTTCTCTTACTCCTAGTAAGAGGAAGTATCGTAATCATGTCAAATTTTTGATATAGAGTTTTCACCGGAAATATCAATTTTGAGGTCCCCTGAGTCCAAAAAAGTGGTTTTTAGCAAATGGTCTTTTCGGTATCACCATGGGATCCGGACAGTAAGTTATCTGTCAAAATTCCTCAACCGGAAGTACCACTTTACTAGTTCGTTTTTTTTTTTACTTTTTTGCTTTTTTCTCAAAAATGGCTCCGACGATTTTCTTCAAACTTGTTATATCAACTACACATACAATGTGCTACAACTTTTATTTGAAACATTTCTCTGGAAAAATTCATTTAAGGGCAGTTATAGTGGAGGGGTGGGGTTTTTCCTCTAAAGTGCTATTTCAGTTTATTAAACAATTCTATCATCTAAATAATGTTAATAAGAACTGAATATGTTGTTGAAATTCCGAGTTTAAAGAAAATCGGATAACCGGAAGTGTGTTTTTATAAAAGTAAGTATTTGTAAGTTTTCTGCAATTTTCTCTAAAATCGGCTCCAACGATTTTCTTTAAACTAAGTATGTGAATTACACGTATAAAGTGAAGGGGCTGAGTTCATGTGTCTTCACTTCCAGGTTGGTGTTAGAATGTTCTAAAAGACTGGAAGAGCTTTCTTCTTTATAGGATGTGCTTCTAGTCTGGGTACCCAGGGCACATGGGAATTTTTGGGAATGAGGATGTGGATAGGTTTGCCAAATTAGGCGCCTCACTCCCTTTCATTAGTTCCGAGCCTGCTGTTTGCGTGTCTTCTGGCACATGTCTATCAGGCTTCCAGCCATGGACAGCTTCACAGCATTCATCCTTATGGATGAGCTCAGTTGGTTGTCGGCAGTCCAAATTGCTCATCGGGGGTCCAGACAGGGCTATTAGTGAGACGTTGTTGTGTCTTTCACGGAACTCTTTCAGGCATCTGGCTGGATCCCTTACTGGGCATTGTGGTTTAAGGAGACATCTCTAGGTAATTGGGCTCATGCCGGATCCATTTTGTAGGGTCTGTGAGACAGAGGAGGAAACACCCATCCATCTTATGACAGATTGCGTGGGTTGTGAGGAGATTAGGTTCTGGACCTTTGGTCGGAGCAGGTTGTCTGTGGAACAGCTTAGGCTATTTCCCCTTAAGGTTATTGTCCGATTTATTCGGACTACGGTGAATCTTAGATGGATTAGACCCGGGTCTGGATACTTGTTCTAGACCCGGTTTGTCGTTGTTTTTCTTGAGGTAGCTATATGGACCTAGTGGGGCTTTGGATAGCGTAAGGTTTCTCTGGGTAAAGTCATTTATGGGGGCTTTTTGTAGTTAGGGGTAGGTTTATGTTTGCCTTTAAAGTGCTATCATAGTTGATTATACAATTCACCATCTAGACAAAATTAATTAGAAATAAATATATTGCTAAAATTCCGTGTTTCAAGAAAAATTAGTAAACCTGAAGTGCGCTTTTGCCTAAACAGTTTTTTCTCCAGTTTTTGACGATTTTCTCATATCTATTTGAAGAATTTCACATAAAATTTGAGATAGTAACTATCCAACTGATGTGTTAATTGAAGATTTACTTTGGAGTAGGGGGGATTATTTGTGTTAATAGCGTTCAAATATCGGTGAGTCATATCCTACTGTAAGGTATATATAAATATTGTGGGGGGGGGGGCTCACTCATTCTTCATCTTTATCCTACCCGAATGTTGTGTCTTTCTAGTGTCACACAGATACTGTATTTTTTAACACTTGATATATCTTCGTTAATAAATTAATACAATGGTGTATCAAAAGTCTGTGCGCTTTTGTTTTTTTTGTAATTTAAGGCGCGTCAACATCTATGGTCACTGGCACCCGGAGCCTTCTCAGTGCACTGCCAGCTTCGGGACAGTGTTCTCTCGTTACAGACAACACTGTCCATCACCGGACAGTCAGCTGTAGAGGCTCCTAGGAAGAAAAAAATCTAAGGGTAGCACAGCTGGACTCGAACCCGGGTCCTCCGCGTGGGAGTCCAGTACGCTAACCTCTTAGATATTCCCTTTCCTATCTGTGCGTTTTTTTTCTTTCATTTAGTTGAATAAACTGTTTATGCATATATTAAAGCCAGTATAAATTTAGCAAAAAGTCCAAGTCTCTAGCAAGAAATGAACAGAATAGTGAACATTATTCGGCCAGTAACAAACTAACAAACCGGAAATTGAATTACGCTAATTTTAGTGTTTACCACTCTCTTTATAGTTTTCTTAAACGGTAAGTTCAAACTATTCTCCTTTGAAAGTTGGAGTACTGCAAGGTAATATACTAGGTCCTATTTTATATGCAATGTACATTGCTGACCTTCCTCTACATCCTACTACAGTAACATAATCTTCGTTGATGATACTTCTATTCTTTCCTCCGAATGCCTCCAGTCACCTTCAAGATCATCTCTCCTTAATAGAAGAGTGGTGCAAAAAAAAAATGGAGGATAAAAGTTAAGGAAAAGAAATGTATTCACACTACGTTTACACTTCGTCACTCCCTCTGTCCTGGTGTTAAATTAAATAACACCTTCCTACCTACTGGTGATGGAGTACGCTATCTTGGAGTATATATGGACAAAAGACTAACATGGATCTTCTTCTTCTTCTCTGGCTCTACAATCCTTGAAGGATCTTGGCCTCTTCAATCACAACTGCCCACCTCCGCTCTGTTTGGAATATTTTCAGAAAAATGTTCCAAATAAAAGTGATCCGTTTTATATCTAAGCAGCAAGCATTCAGAGTTTAAAGAATCTCGGTTGCAACCGTTTTTGAGAAAATTCAAAAAACCATTTTATAAAGATGCACTTCCGGTTAATCCAATTTCTTTAAATTTGGAATTCTATTAATGCTTCTAATGTGTATTAATATTATGTAGGTGGTAAAACCCTGAAGTGGTACTTTAAAGGAAAGCATAACGCTTCTGTTCTCCCTGCGAAACTCAAAAAAATCAAATTTACCAGGAAAATGTTACTAATAAAGGTGATAGGTATTTATGCGGGTAGATTAGATTGATTGACAAAAGAATAGATTAGATTAGATTGACAAAAGTGTAGGGCACAGCCTCATTCCACTAAGATCAGCGAGGTCTATTGTGGACTCCCTGTGGTTATAGCACATCCTTCAGCTTCACCCTCTTAATCAGGACTCTTAAAGCTGAAAGTGGCTCCGACATGATGTTCGTGGCTTCGAAATTGCTTCTCCCCAGTATAAGAAACCTTGTCCTCATCATAACGGCATACTCACAAAAAATGTGCACCCGAGGTTTTCTTCTCGACTTTGTAGAATCGGCAGAGAAAGTAGTAATTAGTATTAATACGTTTTAGTTTAAAGAAAATTAAACTAGTAATTAGTATATATGCCTACAATGCCTACAATGCCCTGTTACTAGACCCACTATTAGCCTTATGTTCCTTCAACTATGGCTCAATAGGTCCCTAGTAAATTTAGGTGTATGTCTATTGATAAAGAATTTACCCTACCTCTGCCTTGGTGTTTTTTCGCCCAAAATCGCAGAAGCATAGCTTGACTCATGCTCTTGGAGCCTATAAAGGTATCCTTCGAGCCCTCCCTTGCCAGGGCGTCCGCCCTGTCGTTGCCAAGGCACCTCGCATGTCCCAGCACCCAGACGAATGTCAACTTACTGCATCCGCCTCGTTTAGGGCAGTTAGGCAGTTCCATACTAGTCTAGAGACTATTTGGTGTGCAAAAGATACCTTCAAGGCTGCCTGGCTATCAGACTCTCCGGCTTTCCAAAATCCTTGCCTTATAATCTCCTTAGCGGATCGGCTGGCTAGGGAGGGATCCTCTGTTTCTTTTTGCGGTCCCGAGCCAGCCCTTGCCGTCACTAAGAGGTTTTGTGATAGTCAGATCAGACTTTAGCAGACGAGGGTTTTGGAGAAATGCTGGGAGGACACGCAGGGGTGCCTACAGGCTAAAAGATTCATTAAAGGAAGCAAAAAGGGGGTTTCCGATTACCTCCTGTCACTTAGTGGATTAGGACTGACAACCTTGGTGGGTGTAGTGACTGGACATAAATGGGTATCTAGTCATTTGCATAATATAGGGAGGACGTCTAATCCCATATGTCAGAACTGTGATGATGGAGTTAGGGAAACGGTGTATCACTACTTATGTCAGTGTACCCGTTTTGCTGCTACTAGGTTTCGTGTATCTGGGAGGTCACCACTCTTGCGGGATTGCCTGGATGAGTTAGAGTTAAAGGATATCTTGGGATATTGCAGATTGACCGGTAGACTACCGGAGGAAATTAATTAGGGGGATGAATTGGGAGCAAACGGCCAGTAGGCACCCAGTTCAATAATAATAATAATCTTCTTAGCGCAGAGTTGTAACGCGACAACTGCGACCTGAAAGACCGTGTCGTTCTTCCCTAGACTGGCTTTAATCTTTAATTTAGGCCTGCCTCCATAAACTGACCCACCCCAGCTTCGACTCTTTTGGAGCCGTCCATATACCAGACTGAGTTAACGAGCAGATGTAGTTAGATAGAGTTTGGAGCCATTTTTGAAAAAGTCACGAAAAACTGAAAAAACAAATAAATAGTTTGTTTCGTCTTCAGGGGACCCCAAAACATGTATTTCCAGTGAAAACTGAATTCGCAAAAATCTGGCACTATCGTAAGGATTCCCACTTGATTAGGAATAAAATAAAGACTGTGTAATTAGGTGTTACAGCAGTTATGATAGATAAAAAAAAATTAGGATTGTTTAGTGTCTATTCAGAGGTAAATTTACTGTGTAGAATGGTGGATGTATTAGAGAGAAGCGTATAGAAGGAATTAATAAACAAATAAACAAATGAAAACAAAAACTAAAAACAAAAAAAAACAAAAACATTCGAATGAAGTAGCGGCAAATAATAGAGGAAAGGTGTTTTGTATAGATTAGTTTATAGAACCGGTTGGTTGTGAAGTGAAGTTAAAATAAAAATCATATATGAATACTATTATATCGGGTGGGAGGAGGGGGGGAGTGTAGTATTTTGAGTGAACGGCCCTTGTCAGGTCCAGTAGGATGTATTCAGAATGGATAGTAGGTTGTAAGGTAGTTAGCCCAGGCCTGGGCCGAACGCAATCAAAACACACACAAGCCTTACGGCTAGACTGCATGGCACCGTGGCCCGGCCGTATCTACAACACTATATAAGAGCTCCGGATCGTTTTTTCTTATTTTTTATTTTTTTTTTTTCTAGTTTTTCACAATTTTCTCAAAAAATAGCTCCAAAATATTTTCTTTGAAACTTCGCACACAGTCTATATATACATAAATACCTATCACGATTTATTCCGGGAGGATTCAGGGGAAGGGGAAAGTAGCGTTATGCTATCCACTAATGTACCACTTCTTCCACAATCCACGGTTCAAACATTTATATAATTTTAGCACATATTAGAAACTGGAAAACATGGTATTCCCTTTTAAGTATTACCATCGTATTAGGGACACGAAGATTTTGGGCAAAATCCATCAACGGAAGTGTGCGACTTTACAAAATGCTTTTTTTTTCTTCTTTTTTTTTTAGTTTTTCGTGATTTTCTCAAAAAACGGCTCCAAATGATTTTCTTTAAACTTCATATACTATTCACCCTTGTTAATATAGATATAGATAGCGCGGAATGCCGATTCTGCAAGGCTGAGGAAGAGGTGCGCCAGCCTGGCGAGGACAAGGTTTCTACACTTGGGGACAGGCAATCCCGAAGCTTCATGACGAAGCCGCTCTCAGCTTTGCTAGGCCTGATTAGGGATGTGCTATAATTTTAGGTAATCCACAATTGGCTTCGTTTTGTAGGTGGCAGTGGAATAAAACCCTTATTTTATTTGAAAAATTTTGGGAAATAATTGATTTTTCCGGTGGAGGGGGGTTAAGGAAAAATAGATTCAAGTTATTAAGCACAATATACCACCTACATAATATTAATACAGATTAGAAGCATTGCTAGAATTTCAAATTTGGAGCAAATTGATGAAACTGGAAGGGCCATTTTACTGAATAGGTTTTTTAGTCGTTTTTCGGGTGGGAGGAGGAGGGGATTTTTTCGAAAATTTCTGCACACGATTTTATTTAAACTTGGAATACTGTGTCATTTTCCGTGATAGCCTACTTCTTTTTTGGGATCATCGACCGGGGTTTCCGGACGTTCGCCCATCATTAGGGTGATTTATCAAAACACTGTGATAACACAGACTTGTACAGAGCAAATTTAGTTGATACATTGTATCAATTGAATTTGCTCTGTATAAATCTGTGTTATCACACTGTTTTGACAAAAACAACCTGATGATAGGGGCGAACGCCCGGAGAAACCGGTTGATGATCACAAAAAAGAAGCAGGCTATTATGGAGAATATCTTTGATGTTTTCCAGCTATACGGAACCAACCACAACAACAAATTTGGAATACTGACTTTACAAATATAAACCTATCACTTTTATTTGTAATATTTTTGTGAAAAAATTCTTTTTAAATGGGTTCTGAGAGGAATCTGAGACGTTAAAATTTAAATGTGTTAGTTGATTAGTGACTCTGTACAATGTAATCATTCTCTTCCTGTCTCAGTTGGGGTAGCTTGTCTTTGAGTAATGGTGACTGCCTCTCACCAGATTTTTTTTACTTTTTTCTTACTCTTTAGTAAGGAGGAAGTATTGTGATCGTGTCAAATTTTTGGATATCAAGTTTTCACCGGAAATTTCCATTTTGAGGTCCCCTGAGTCCAAAAAAGTGGTTTTTAGAAAATGATTTGTGCGTGTTTGTTTAGAAAGTTCAAACTTGATATTCCGTTTAGGTATCACCATAGGATCGTATAGTACGTTATCTGTCAAAATTCCTCAACCGGAAGTACTACTTCACTGAATGGTTTTTCTCACTTTTTTGCTATTTTCTCAGAAATGGCTCAAACGATTTTCTTTAAACTTAGTATATCAACTACACATACTAACAGCTACAACTTTTATTTGAAACATTTTTCCGGAAAAATGTATTTAAGGGCACTTTTGGGGGAGGGGTTGGGGTTAGGTTTCCTTTTAATGTGCTGTTTGAGTTTATTACACAATTCTATCATCTAAACAAAAATTAAATTACTTGTTTCAAGAAAATTAGTAAACCGGAAGTTTGTTCTTATTGAGCCGATAATAACAACAGACGAATTTCATTAAATTTTGTATAACATACCGGGTCACATGGGAATTTTTGGGAATGAGGTGGTGCATAGGTTTGCCAAATTAGGCGCCTCTCTTCCCGAGCTTACTGTGCGTGTCTTCTTGCACATGTCTGTCATGCTTCCAATCATGGACAGCTCAGTTGGTTGTCGGCAGTCCAAAATGCTCATCGGGACTCCATAATGGGGCTCATGCCGGATCCATTTTGTAGGGTCTGTGAGACAGAGGAGGAAACACCCATCCATCTTATTACAAATTGTCTGGGTTGTGAGGAGAGCTTAGGCTATTTCCCCTTAAGGTTATTGTCCGATTTGTTCGGACTGCGGTGTATCTTAGATGGATTAGACCCGGGTCTGGATATTTGTTCTGGATCCGGTTTGTTGTTGTTTTGATTGGGGTAGCTATATGGGCCCAGTGAGGCTTTGGATAGCGTAAGGTTTGGTCCCTCCCCACAGACAGATAATAATAACACTAACTATAAAATTTGTCAATTACAATTTTGAGAATGTATTGTAATTCGTGTCCAAGTTTCGACATAGAGTTTACACTGAAAATACATGTTTTGAAGTCATCTGAGTCCCCTCCCCCCCTAAAAAGTGGTTTATTGAAAATGATCTTCGGGTGTATGTATATGAACAGCATAATAGCTCAAAAACGAAGAAATCGTAGAAAGTTCAAACTTCGAGATTCCTGTTTTAGGTATCAACATGGGGATCCGGACAATAAGTCATGTGTCAAAATTCTTCACCCAGAAATACCACCTTTACTAAATGTTTTTTTTTGCAATTTTTCGGAAAATGGCTCCAACGATTTTTCTCTAAACTTGGTATATTAATTATACATATTATGGGGTAGAATTTTTATTTGAAACATTTTTTTGGGAAAATTCATTTAAGGGCACTTTTGGGGGGACGGGTAGCTGACACTCACTTGGTGCCGGGTCATGCAAGGTTCCTTGGCAACGAAAGAATGGACGCCCTGGCGAGAGAGGGCTCGAAGGATACCTTTATAGGCCCCGAGCCCTTCTGCGGGTTGCCCAGGAACCTCATTCACGCTTCTATCAAGGAATGGATAGAAGACCAGCGATGGTGGAAAAGTACGCCAGGGCAGAGGCAGGCTAAACTCTTCATTAAATGACTTTTGCCTAAATTTACCAAGGACTTACTGAGCCGAAGGGATATAAGGCTAATAGTGGGTTTACTAACAAAGCATTGCAGGCTGAATAGACATATGCACCATTTACTACTTGCAGACAACGCATTATGCCGTTTGGGAGAAAACCCCGGTACACATCCTTTGTGAGTGTGCCGGACTGGTGAGAACAAGGTTTCTTCAACTGGGGACTAGTAATCCCGAAGCCATGAGCTTCATGACGGTGCCACTTTCAGCTTTGCTAGGCCTGATTAAGTGGGCAAAACTGAGGGATGTGCTATAAACCCAGGGGATCTACAATAGAACTCTCAATAAAGGTCGCAGTGGAATGAGGCGTGGCCCTAATCCAATCTAATCTTGGGGGGGAGAGGTGGGGTTTATGTTTTCCTCTAAAGTGCAATTTTAGATTATTATACAGATTCTATCATCTTAATAATAGTAGGGAAGGGAATAGCTAAGTGGTTAGCGTACTGGACTCCCACGCGGAGGACCCGGGTTCAAAGCTGTGCTACCCTTAAATTTTTTCTTCCTAGAAGCCTCTACAGCTCACTGTCTGGAGGCCGGTAGCACTGAGAAGGCTCCGGGCGCCAATGACCATAGATGTCGACGCGCCTTAAATTAAAAAAAATAAATAAATAATAATAATTAACATATATTATTATAACAATATATTAATATAAGAGAATTAGTCAAGTATATCTCAGATTTGTTGGAAAATTTGACAGGATTGACTCAGGTATCAGAGTAATTAATAATATAGGTGATAGTGTGGGCCACAAATGGCCCAACTGTTTGGGACAAAGGCACGTATAGACGTGCATCAACTCCTAAGGTTGCACATTTTGTTTTTTTTATTTATTTCTTTTCTTTTAAATACGGACAGCCGCTGCTAGCACGTCAAGTAGGTGTTCCAATGTCTATAAATCTGACCGACCATGTATATAGTGTTCCCCGCTACCACACCCCTACCCTACCCGCGCGCACACACACGCACACATAGAGGTTCCTAAAGCTTGTATACTAATGACAAACCTAACTACCTTATTCCTGGGAGTTAGAAACGCAGTGGTGGGGTGTTAATAATTTCTATATAGTTCCATTATGTATTGCGGGGCCAGTTGAAGAAGGCGGTCGGTGTATGTGTATATATATATATAGTCACTGTTTGGAACACCTGTCCCACACAAACAAGCCAGAGCTATTTCTAACTAACAATTTATAAATATTAACAGACCCTCACCACTACATAAAAAAATAAAAAAGCCTGTCATTTTTATTTTCTTTCTTTTCTTTCAAGTCTGTTTGTCTGCATGATTGTGGCCGCCCGTCATGAGGGAACTTTAAAGTAATTGTAGTCTAATCTATTGCCTAAATATGTTATGAAATGACTTACTCCTTATAATCCCTCCTCCCAATCTCCTCTTAAAATAAATTTTTCCCAAAAAACTGTTTCAAAATAAAAGTGATAGGCCTATATCTGTGTAATTAGCATGTACCAAGCTTAAAAAAAAATCGGTGCAGCCATTTTTGAGAAAATGTATAAAAAAGAAAACCTGTTCTATTAAATACGCACATTCCCGATTAACCAACTTTTTCCAAATTTGGAATTCTATGAATGCTTCTAATGTGTATTAATTTTATGTATAACTGGTAGAAAATTACAATGTACTGAAGTCGGCAAGTTAGAGGAAAGCATACCCCTCCCCTGGGGGTGGTTGGTCCAAGGACCAAGCACTCGATACTAAATGGGTAAAATTTCCCAGCATCATTCCAGGCGGAGATATGCGCTATTGGGAAAATGCGTTCAATTCAACCTCGATAGGGGATATAGGAATTAGGAGATTATTATCCTTTCCGATAGCCAAGCAGCCATTAGAGTATTGAGCGTCTTTGTTATCAGCTCTAAAATGGTCTGGGAATGCCTAGGCAAACTTAATAACCTAGGCAGGAGGAATAATGTTACGCTTTATTGAAGAGAATGAGATAGCTTAGGCCCTGGCAAAGATAGGTGGCGCGACCCCAGCTTCCAGGACCTGAACCATTTTTGTGGTGTCAACGAGCAGTTTTTCTTGGAATAAATCAGGGAGGAGGAGGTGGCAAAAAGGTCTGAACTCTGAAACTCACTCCCCGGACTGCAGCAGGCCAAGATCTGCTTGGAAAATTATAACCAACGGAGATCGGAGGCCTCCGCGTTCTCAAGTGTTTCCTTACGGGGCATTGTCGACTAAGAGAACACCTGACGAAGCTGGGTTTGGAGAATGACAGTACATGCATGTTCTGTGAGGAGATGGAGGAAACTCCATTACATCTCCTAACAGACTGCGAGGCTGTCATCTAGAGAAGATTTAATAACCTGGGTAGTTACCAGATGGAGAAGGGGGATATACCCTTCCTAGAGCCCGCCAGATTATTAGGATTCCTTAGGGAACTTAACCTGATGGAGGTGCTGTAGAGAGGATGTTCGCCTGGGGGTGCTGTGGGCAGCCTGCAGCATCCAGGGGGCATAGCACAGCATACATCGTAAGATCGCAGTGCATAATCCCCCTAAAAAAAAAATCCTCCCCCCCCAAACAATATTCCTGGGAAAATGTTTAAAATAAAAGTGATAGGTATTTATGTGTGTTGATCGTGTACGAAGCTTAAAGAAAGTCTTTTGGAACCATTTTTGAGAAAATTACAAAAAAATCTCAAAAGACTATTTCTGCAAAGTCGCACTTCCGGTTAACCGATTTTCTACTAATTTGTAATTCTGTCAATGCTTCTATTGTGTGTTAATATTATATAGCTGGTGAGAACCATCACTGTTACAATATCAAATATAACGGGTCGTAAAAAAACAAATCATTCGTAAATTGTAGACGGAAAGGGCTCTATTGGTTTTATAAAATGCTCTAGTCCTTTCGAAGCTCAAATATGCGTCTATTATATGGTCTCCATACCCTGATGAGGGCAATCAAGAAAACCGAAAGGCTTCCAAATAAGTTTGTCTACTTCCTGAGGAGAAAATGGAAGGCTATCAGAAGAAATTTTATTTGTTGTGTTTGTGGTTGGTTCAACAGAGCTGGAAAGTATCACAGGATATTTTCCATGATATCCGGCTTCTTTTTATGGTCATCGACCGATTTCAGGGCGTTCGCTCCCATCATCAGGATGTTTTTTCAAAACAATGTGTAGACCTGGCACATGCAGCCCTATTTAGTACCCGGACATGCGGAAATAGAGGGCAATGAGAGGGCGGATCGGCTGGCTAGGGAGGGATCCTCTTTACCTTTTTGTGGTCCCGAGCCAGTCCTTGCCATCACTAAGAGGTTCGTGACAGTCAGTTCAGACTTTAGGAGACGAGGGTTTTGGAGAAATGCTGGGAGGACACGCAGGGGTGCCTCCAGGCTAAAAGATTCATCAAAGGAACCGAGCAGGGGGTTTCCGATTACCTCCTGTCACTTAGTGGATTAGGACTGACAACCTTGGTGGGTGTAGTGACTGGACATAAATGGGTATCTAGTCATTTGCATAATATAGGGAGGACGTCTAATCCCATATGTCAGAACTGTGATGATGGAGTTAGGGAAACGGTGTATCACTACTTATGTCAGTGTACCCGTTTTGCTGGTACTAGGTTTCGTGTATTTGGGAGGGCACCACTCTCGCGGGATTGCCTGGATGAGTTGGAGTTGAAGGATGTCTTGGGATATTGCAGATTGTCCGGTAGACTACCGGGGAAATTAATTAGGGGGATGAATTGGGGTGAAAACGGGGGGGGGGGATAAAAGCCATATAAGCTTAGGTCCCAAGCCAATAAGCACCCAGTTTTAATAATAACAATAATAGGCTCGGCACAGAGTAAATTTAGTTTATACAATGTGTATCGGTCTACGTTATCCACATTGTTTTGACAAAAAACATCCTGATTATGGGCGCGAACGCCCTGAAACCGGTCGATGATCACAAAAAGAAGCAGGCTATCACGGGAAAATATCTCTGGCCTGTTATTTATATTCAAACTGTTTAATGGAGATATAGACTACCCTGAACTTTGTGTGCCTCCCGTTAGTATGAGACGATTTTTGCACTACCAGCCTCAGCTTCCAAATTATTCAAGCCAACAGAAACTTAATCAATCGTTGTTGCTGCAGAAGCTCAAATAACTTAATTCTTTCTGAAAAATATTTAATTTATATAAATTAAAAATTTTATTTAAAAATATTTGTATTTCTTAGGGTTTGTGTGCTATTTATATATTATGCACAAATCGTGTTGATATTTTATTTTTTTGTCTTGCATAATAGACTTATATGCACTTTTATATTTTCTTTGTATTTGGCTGCAGTTTTATGGTCTAAGTGACTGTTATTGCTTTAAAGAATGATTAAATAAATTTATTAATGGTGCTGGCTGTAAGAATGGCGAAAGCCAATGCGATAAAAAAAAATAAATAATATATATAAATAAATATGCTAATATATAAATATATTATAAATATGATATACTATTATTATTACTAATATTCGTTTTGGTGGATATGCGAATAGGTCGGCATTTCCCGTGGAACGTTGGGGAGAAAACGGTTGTTTCGGTGGAAGCCGTGAAATACTTGCTCATTACAATTGATGCGAAGTTGAGCTTCGGGAGACATCTGCAGGGTGTGGCGGATAAGGGTGGAAAGAATGTCGCCAGACTTAGTAGGCTTATGAGCAACATAAGAGGTCCCAGAGCTAGTACGCGCAGGGTGCTTATGAGTGTTACTCACTCAGTCCTGTTGTATGGAGCTGAAGTGTGGTCAGAAGTAATCAGAAAGGAAGTTTACAGGAAGAGACTGGCACGGGTCCAGAGGCTGGGAGCCCTACGGATAGCCTCAGCATACCGGACTGTCTCGGAGCCGGCGGTCTTGCTTATAGCGAGAGTTATCCCAACTGCACTCTTGGCCGATGAAAGAAGGAGAGTGTACAAAAGAAGACGCGAGGTGGATAAAGCAGCGGTCTCCAGGGAGGAGCGTGCATATACCGTTTTGGCAGTGCCATCACAATTACCGTGGCAGTCTTCTTGGGAAGAGGATGTAAGAGGTAGATGGACGGGCCAACCTTATTATAGATGTTGGTATATGAGTAGAGAGGTCCTTTGGCCAAGTGGACTATTACGTTACCCCATTCCTTAGTGGTCACGGGTATTTCTGTGAATATTTAAGAAAGATGGGGGAAGAGGTCCAGTGGTGAGTGCGGTTATTGTCCGGGAGTGCGAGATGATGCCCCCACACCTTCTTTGTGTGTGAGAGGTGGAGTCGTCTCAGAAGAGACCTGGAGCAAAACTCGGACATATTACCCCGGCGGGGATAATATCGACTATGCTTACTAGTAGGCGGCAGTAGGCATGTGTGGCGCGCTTCATTAGGGTGGTGCTGATTGCCAACCAAAGGGAACTGGTTGAGTTTGGCGGGAGGATCCCCTGATTAGGGACAGAATAGCCTGGTGCCGGGGGAGGTGTTTTAGCCGGTAGGCTGCCTTGGCGGGAGTCTGGCATATACGTGCGTCAAAAGCATTTCACCTACCTCCCCCCAAGAGAAATTTATATAATGTAAATAGATCATAATAAAACAAAAAAAAATAAATAAATAAATAATTATAAGTTTAATATATATTTTATTTATTTGTTTCAGGTGAATCGAGTCACGCAGTTTGCCCGAGTTTGTCGGCGCTCAATCATGCCCGAATTCCACCGCCATCGTATCCACCATAAATATAATAAATACAGAAATAAATTTTGTGTAAATATTCAATTTAAAAAAATGTATCAATAATAAGTTAATTTATTTTTAATATTAGCGTTTCTTTTTTTAAATGTTTTTATTTTTATTTTATGATTATTTTTTTTTTTATACGCCATGTATCCAAAATAAATACAGGATTTTCTGATAAAAATACATAAAATGTTCCTGACTTCATGAAATAATACAAATGCTTTAACTTTGCTAATTAATATCTGCCAACAATCGGTGGATTTTATTTATTACTTCCTCTTATTCCTAATGAGAGGAAATATTGCGTTCTGTGCCAAATTTCTGGAATTAAGTTTTTATCGGAAATATATGTGTTTAAGGTCTCCTAATTACGAAAAAAAAGTTTGTTTTTTTTAAGTGAATGGTCAAACAACGTATAATTATTATTATTATTCGTCTGTGGGGAGTTACCAAAGCCTAGGCTATTCAAAGCCCCAACTGGGTCTCCATATAGCTTACCCCAAAGAAAAACAACAACAAACCAGGTCTAACCCATCTAAGTATTCACCGCAGTCCGATCAAATGGGACAATAACCTTAAAGGGAACAGATTAAGCATTTCCACAGACATCCTGTTCCAAATAAAATTCCTTGGAATCTAATATCCTCACAGCCAAAGTGTTCTGTCACATAAGAGAGACGGATGTTTTCTCCTCTCTCTCACAGACTCTACAAAAAAAAGGGGTCTGGCTAAGCCCCAATATTACGTACAGAGGTTCGTTAAAGGCACAGGAACATCTCATTAATAGCCCTATCCGGTATCCCCCAATGAGCTACTTAGACTGCCGGACAACCCAACTATGCTCATGCAGGAAGCTTGATCAAACATGTTCCCAGGAGAGTGGCGCCTAATTTGGCAAACCTATCCACCTCCTCATCCCCATATGACCTGGTACCCAAACTAGAATTACATCCTTCAAAGAAGAAAGCTCTTCCAGTCTTCTAGAACATTCTAGTACCACCATAGAAGTGAAGACACAAAACTTAGCCTGCCTTCAAAGCAGCTTGACTGTCCGAACAGATACAAAACACCTTTTAAGTTAGTGCTAAGTACCCGCTCATCCAAAATACTACAAAGAATAACATAAAGACGTCCAAGATATGACTAACCAACGTCATGAAGTTTGTCATGAAGTTTAGGCTATTTTTCCCTGAAAACGGATGTTCCAATGAATTTATTTAAATTTCGTATACTGTATCCATTACCTTTTCACTTTAGATTAGATTAGATTAGTATAAGGGCGAGGGGAACTATACCCCGGCACCACAGTCAGTTTATTAGGCTTATTGTTACTCCAATAGTAGAGGAAACCTCCGTTCTTCATAAGATCGAAGGCTTTCCCAACTAGTCCTTCTTCCGTCACTAACTCTTCTGGTCTCAATGTGCCAAAGATCTCGTAGCGCAATCGAATAACAGGTAAAAGGCCATTTCCTCGTCTGCACATTGGTTCTGAGTCAATTAACCCAATCTTGTGTGCAGATGTTTCTTGAACCTGCCATGCACCGTGAGTAGGCCTACCGCTAGACAAATCTGGCTCCTGCCTAGTCCTAGGTTCTCACTGGTTCTGTGTTTACACAGTCTCGGCATGGTTCACCTTGCTGTGCCTAACCTACCTACCGATCATGCTCCCTCCGGATTCACTCCTTCAGGGACGCCAAGTACCGTCTCTTTGGCTTCTTCCACATTTATTCAAAAACATTTTCCGTGAAAGTTGATTTTTAGGTGTTGGAGGGGAAGGATGGTAACATAGAATTCCAAATTTGAAAAAAAAAATAAAATAAAAAAGCGGCTAATCGGAAGGAAGTGCCGGTTATTAATATAAATAAATATTAAATTCAACGTGTATTTCCGTCGAAAACTTGATTTCAAAAATTTGACACGATTCACAACACTTCCTCTTACCAGGGGTGAGGGAGAGTAGATAAAAAAGGAAGTTTCCAAGCAGTTCCTACAATGTTAGTAGCTGCTTTTGCAACAAATTTTTCTCAACAATTACATTTTGTAGTTGCTAATTTTTAACTACATAACTATCCAACTATGATAAATATGATAAATTATAATTATTGAAGTGAAGTACCCGAATGCACGAGACCTAATTTGGTATTTATCACCTCCATTCTCCTAAAAAAATAGCTGCTTCTAAGAAAGCTCCCTCAGGAATCTAACAAGTCTTACAAACAAAATCTTAAGATATCGTTAATCTCCAACTCCCCTCCCCCAAGCATTCCCATGAAAGTGTTGTGTTCCTAAATGCAGTGAAACACGGACATTGACCTAAGACAGTTGGTACCCCGCTTCCCTGATATCATCCTCGTCATTTCAATTTTTTTCCACAAAGGAGACTTATAGCAAAACCTGCCTATTTTGTGTAAATGTCCGGCTACCTAAGAATGTCCCAGAACCCTCAATTGTATTCTACACAGGGTGAGGAAGATACTTCAATTCCATTCCCCCCCCCTTGAAGCCTTTTTTATAAATCTCTTAGCCTGGTGATAAACCTTCCATGTCTCTTCCAGTGTTTCTGCGATTCTCTGCCCCCCTTTTTCTGTCATTGTTTGACCTTTCCTGTTGCATGGTGATAGTTACTGCTGTTTTAGGACCACAGAACGGTAATGAAGATCCCCACTTTCAGCCAACTCATCCGCTCTCTATAAGACCGCGTATCCCCGGAGGAGAGTATCCAGAAGAGCTTCACTCTGCCTCTCTGAGCGATCCATTAGTGCCGTTTGGAGTTTTGTTTCCGGAAACTTCCATGTATCAGAAATGAGAATATCAAATTTGAAATTCCAGTTTTGTTTTGTTGTTTCTTTTTGTTTTTCATTTTTGGAATAATTTACCTACATGATCATACCTAGCCAAAATCTATCCCAATCTTTCTTGGATCATTAAAGTCCCGATTTTGTTGCAGATAATTAGCAAAAAAAAAAAAAAATTTAAGTAGTAAATTCTCTGTATTTTGAAAATTTAAAAAAAAAAAATTTAGATTGTTTATCTTTTGTAATTTTTTTTTTTTTTAAAAAAAGCAAATTCTGTAAGAGAAATATTTTCTCTTAAATACGGTAAGAGAAAGTATAGAAAACAAAAAAAATACATTCTGTAAGTAAAGTTCCTAAATAAATGCCCAGCTTCATGGTTCCTTTTATTATACAATGCAAACAACTGGGCTACATACTTTAACTTGCACATAGATTGCATTAAATTATGCATCTTTATTTCTAATTTCAAAAATTTTTTTTCTTTTTTCTTTTTTTTTTTTTATTTTATTTTAATTTTTAGTTATTATGGCATAAATTTTTGGAGAAATTTGAAATACAAAGCCGGTGAAAAAATAAATAAATAATCTACGAATCTTTCTCATATTCCAAATTATTACAATTTAATTTTTTTTTATTTTTTAAATTGACTTTAAAATTGTTAAATCTTTAAAAATTTTTTTCGTTACAATGATTTCCTTTTAAACTTGGAATAGTTGCTGCCATGTATCACTTTTTCGTAACAAATTTACTGAAACAAAAAATGTTGTTTTGAGGTTTTTTTTTTGCGGGGGGGTGGAAGGAAGGGTCTGTCAGTTGAGTTTAGATTTAAACTGCATATAAGTTTTGTTAGTTTTTTAACAGTGGGCGTTCTTACACAAGTTCGTTTAGGTATAACTATTACTACCTTTTATGGAGAAAGTCGTGTGAGTGTTTCAAACCAGACTTTTTACTTTCTCTCACTGCTAGTAAATAAAGTATTTCGATCGTGTCAATTTTTCAAAATTGAGTTTTAATTGGAAATACACGTTTTGAGGTCCCCTGATGAATCCTGATTACGAAACAAATGATCTGAATATATATATATATACATATATATTTATGTGAATGTGTGGTTAGCTTGCATGGTATTTTAAAAGGAAAGGAACCCTAAAACTAAGTATTTTCCGTGTGATAACTCAAGTTTCAAAAATTATAATAATTATTAAATGGTTCCCCTTGTGTGATAAGTTGAAAACATTTTACATAGAAACTCGTATTTTCAGATTTCCGGCAAAGAAATTTCAGTTTTCATACGGAAATATCTCTGTGTTTTTTTTTTTTGTAGGTCCTCAGGTTTTTTTTTTTGCAGGGGGAAAAATTTTTTTTCTAGAGAAAATGGTGCAAAACTGAAATAAAACAAAAAACAAGACAAAAAATTATTGCGTACTCCTGGTTGATGGATTTCAATTTGAAACTTTGGGGTTTATAGCGGGTGATGTTATTTAAACGATATAGTTTCCTCCAATTTTTTTGTGGCACGGAAGAGGGGTTCAATTAAATATAAATTAAAGGAAATCGTCATAGCCGTTCTTTGTTTCATTCTGTAAAGTCGTACTTCCGGTAAACAGATTTTCTTCAAATTTGGAATTCTATCAATGGATGTTATGTATATTACTAATATTTTATCAGCGTTAGAACCATATATTATACTGAAGTGGTACTTTAGAGGAAGCTTAACGCTACTGTTGTTCCCTTAGAGACTGCCCTCGCCAAAAAAAGAAAGATAGTAGAACTTGATAAAAGAAAAAAGAACTTGAAAGATAGTATACAAAGTTGAAAAAAAAATTTTTTTTTGAAGCCGTTTTTGAGAAAATCGCCAAAAGAGTTAAACCTTCATATCAGATGCGATAATGGTTTATTAAAAAAAACAAAAATGGAATCCAAGTTTGAGATTTTGCAATCGTTGAATAATGTGACGATTGTTACAGTAAAAAAAAAAAAAAAAAAAAAAAAAAAAATCAGTGGCTAAAAATCTACTTTGTCTCACTAGTGAGTTACACACAACTTTCTCTCACTAGTGTGTAAAATTTGACACCATTGCAATACTTCCTTTTTTTTTTCTTTTTTTTTTACTAGGGGGTAAGATGTTTTTTTAGCAAATGATGTGTATGTGTGTGTGTTTTGTGTGTAAAAAAGTGACTTTTTCCTGGAAGCTGATCAGTTTTTCATCATTTCCTCACAAAATATTTCCAATGGAAAAACTGGAAATTATTACAGAAAATTTGTTACGATCTCAAAATAAATTAAATAAACAAATCAAAAATTACATTTTGTTTTCCGGTAGTAAGAGAAAGTAATTATAGAAAATTGCTACTTTTTTGAAAAAAGATATTTTCATTACCTTGGTGTTAGAAAAAAATAAAATGAAATGTTAAAAATCTATATGTCATACAAATGGCACCTCGCTTTGTTTGTAAACAACTTAAGTGTCTACAGTCGCCCCACTTCTTCTAACCACCTAAACTAGGGTACCCAAAAAAAATTTTTCTTAAATAGTTCAGTCAGAAATTTCTCCATATTTTTTATAAAGTACCAACCAGCCTCCAAAATGCAAAATTACCAATATTGTATATGTGTAACTTATATTTAAACAGTAATCCAAAATGTATTCAATTAATTAATACAAATTATGGTTATATCACATTTTGAAGGAGGGGAGACTAAAAAAATGGTAGTAAGCTCCAACAATGATAGAGATGGACCTTAATTTAATCTTTTGTAGAGGATGAAAAAGGATACCTGCCAGGTAGACAACGGCAGTCCCCCCCTTTATTTCAACTAAAAACTGCAATACTTGCATAACCATTACCCCTTAAATATAATGTAAGAACATTTATTTAAGACAAAACATTGAATTAGAACTATTCACCATAAAACCAAATTTGTGTTCAATGAAGAATTTTTGAAATAAAAGTGATAGTTTTTATCAGTGCAGTAGAGTAGATGAGATTGTCAGGGGAGGGCAGAGCCTCATTCCAGTGCGACCTGCATTAGTAGGTCTATTGTGGGCCTCCTTTAGCTTTGCCCTTTTAATCAGGCCTAGTAAGCTGAAAGTGGCTCCGCCATGAAGCTCGTGGCTTTGGGATTGCTTGTCCACAGTTGAAGAAACCCTGAGAAAAACTAAACTAAATCACGATCAACTGAAAAAAACATTCAGTAAGGTCGCACTTTCGGTTGTTGGATTTCGCTCCAAAATCTTCGTGACTGATGGCCGATGGTAATACCTAAACGGAAATACCATGTTTCCCGCGACTTTCTGTTTCTTGAGATGTTCTGTTAATACACACACACACACACACACACACTCACACACACAGATCCCCTACCTTACCTTATTCTCTTCTTCTCCCACCTTGGTGGATTGGATTGCCAGGCCGGCACACTCACAAAGGATATGTACCGGGGTTTCCTTCTTGGCCTTGCCGAATCGGCATAACGCCTTGTCTGCAAGTAGTCTACAATGCCCTGTTAATAGACACATCATTTGCCCTATGTCCCTTCGGCTATGACTCAGTAGATCCCTGGTAAATTTAGGTGTCTTATCATAAAGAATTCAGCCTACCTCCATCAACAATTCAGCCTTGTTGTTCTTTCCCATCATTCCAGTCACTGGTCTTATATCCAATCCTTAATAAAAGCTTGAATTAAACTCCTGGACAACCTGCAGAAAGGCTTGGAACCTATAAATGTATCCTTCGAGCTCTTCACAACAAAGTCCAATAAGCATTTTAAGTTTAAAGAAAATCGTTACAACCACTTTTTCGGAAAAAAATGTCAAAAAACCTAACATTGCAATTCCCCGGTTGATGTTAGAAAAACTTGCATTAAAATTCTGAGAAACTGTAAAAACAACAAAAAAAAAAATTATAAAGCCAAAAACCGATATCGTTATTAACGAATTCGTGTAATATATCAGTGTTTTTATGGTTAAAATCGCGGAAAACAAAAATAAATAAATAAATAACCTGATCAATAAAGTAGCACACTTCTGGTCCACTGATATTTCTTCAAAACTCGTCATAATTGAAACATATATTCAATTATAATTAATATTAATTATAGGTGATAATATTCAAATAATAAATTTAAATTGCACTTAAGAGGAAAACCTAATATTACCTTTTCCCCGGGAAAATCCGTTATCCCCAAAATAAAAAATATGGCTCTTATATGTATATATATATGAGTGTGTGTGTGCGTGTGTAGTAAGATCAAAGATAATTATTGGAGCAGTTTTTGACAAAATACAATGATATGCAAGTATTGGCGGTTTTAGTTGAAATAAGTTTATGTTCTTCAATCACTATGTGGGTGGACTGCTGTTGATTGCCTGGCAGGCATCCTTTCTAAATCCTCTACAAGTGATTAAATATCCATAGTGATTAGGATCCCATCTCTATCATTATTACCTAATTAGTCCCCCTAAAAAAGTAATACAACCAAAATTTTATATATATATATATCAATTTATATTGAGGTTAATTACAAATAAATTTAATAAAAGAAAAATGAAATAAATGTAGTAACTAAAAAATTTATGTACAAAAACAAAACAGTTATATAAATGTAATTTATGTAATAGTTTAAGCCTATGTAATTATAGTAAAATGTAATCTTAAATACATAATCAATAGCAATATATTTATATTATGTATTTCCAAAAAAAAAAAAAAAAAAAAGAAAAAAAGAAAAAATAAGAAGCTTGTATTCAAAACAATATGTAAAATACAGAATATATAAAATACATTTAAAAAAATCAAAAAATATAATTCAGTTCTTATTTATTACCGCCCAAAAAAACCTTCAAAAATCCTTTTCATCCCTCCCAAAAAAGTAAATCGAAATAATGCATAAAATAATTGTATGCAATAAAAAAAAAAGAAGAAGAAAAGTATTCAAAAAAAGAGGATTCTAGCACAAATGGAACAAAGTAAAACATTTACTGTAAACAGTATCTAAAAAATTGAAGCATCTCCAAGAAAACAAAAGAAAAACAATCTGCATGAAATTTGAGCTTAGTTAAGTCGTAATTTTTAAGCGATTTCAATCACTTAATTAGCAAACAAAACCCTACCATTCCCTCCGAAAAGCCCCCCCTCAATATATCTTTCTAAAATCATTTTTATTCAAAAAAATGTTTCAAATAAAAGTGATATGTTTTTATCTATGCAGTAAAAATTCCAAGTTTAATGAAAAATCATTGGAGCCGTTTTTGAGAAAATTGCAAAAAAAAAAACTGAATCGAATTTTTCAGTAAAGTCGCATTATTACCCAGGTTGTGATGGATTTTGCTCGACCTAGGTTGTGGTAGGTACCTAAACGGGATATCAAGTTTTAAGATTTCTGTAAATTTTTTACGGTATTGCGGTCCCCTGAATACGAAAAAAAAATTTTTTCTTAGCTAATTGTGAAAATTCAATCTTTGTATTCCCATTTAGGTTACTATCACCGCACCTGGCACTAAGGTTTAGGACAAAAGTTTCTGGGGGGGAACAGTAGCGTTATGCTTCCCAGTAAAGTACCACTTCACTATAATATATAGTTCTACCACCTATACTAATATTAATAGTGAACATAACGTTTGTTGATATATTTGCTCTCTAGTTTATGTTAGTGTTAATGTTATTTGATTTTATTGCCGCCTTACTTCTGAAATCGGTGGTTGAAAGTTGCGACTACCTTTTGACCCCCACTTTTTCCTACTGTATTAAAAACTACTGAAATAAGAGAAAGTAAAAATGAAGAATAATGCCGTCAATTTCACTTCAATATTTCAAACCATTACCGAGATATTCAGTCATAATGATTAAATTTTCGTCTTTTTTTCCTATTTCTTTGTTTCATAAACTAAAATTAAAAGCGGATTTTCTTATTAATTTCTAATAAATAAGAGCGTTCAAATGCTGACAACACCTAAAACCTATTTTAGAACCATAAGGGACTTAAAAATCAGGTAAAACATCATTCAAACAAAACAATATTACCGTTTATTTACAAAAATCTATAAAAAAAATATTTTCTATTTATTCAAAATGACCTCCTCGGCTTAACCGGCTCAAGCGCAATCGATGTCCAACAGATGAAGTTGCTAACCGTATCATGTCTGCCGTAATTGCTAAGCAGGTTTGCTTGGATTAAGTCTTCTCTAAGTGCTTCTGGACTTGTTGGTTCCCGGCAGGCACTATACGTTTTGCAACTTCATCTGTTGGGCAGCGACTGCTCTTGTGCCGGTTAAGCCGAGGAGGTCATTTTGAATAAATAAGAAATTTTTTTTTATAGATTTTTGTAAATAAACTGTAATATTGTTTGTTTTTAATGATGTTTTACCTGATTTTTAAGTTTCTTATGGTTCTAAAATAGGTTTTAAGTGTTGTCAGCATTTGAACTCTCTTATTTATTAGAAATTAATAAGAAAATCCGCTTTTAATTTTAGTTTATGAAACAAAGAAATAGGAAAAAAACGACGAAAATTTAATCATTATGACTGAATATCTCGGTAATGGTTTGAAATATTGAAGTGAAATTGACGGCATTATTCTTCATTTTTACTTTCTTTTATTTCAGTAGTTTTTAATACAGTAGGAAAAAGTGGGGGTCAAAAGGTAGTCGCAACTTTCAACCACCGATTTCAGAAGTAAGGCGGCAATAAAATCAAATAACATTAACACCATCATAAACTAGAGCGCAAATACTTCAACAAATGTTTTGTTCGCTTTTTTGATAGCTTTCTTCGTTTAAGAGTTATTTCAAAAGTGGCCCGTTTAAATGAGACACCCTGTATATTAGAAGCATTGCTAAAATTCGAAATTTGTAGAAAATCTGGTTAACTTCACAGTTTAACCGATGTATTCTTCAAATTCGGGGAATTCTATCAATATTTCTAATGTTTATTAATATTGCGTAGATGATAAAACTATAATATTATACAGAAGAAGGATTTTTGATTGGCAATAATCGTGAATAGTAAATAGAATTGCAAGAAGCAGAATGTTTGAATGATTAACAAATAATGGTTTTTGATTGGTGTGTGTGTGTTGTAGTGTGTGTTAGTGTATGTTAGTATATGATATAATAGGGTGCACAAGATGTGTTATAGTCCAAGCTAATATTGTCTAGCCATCCATAGATTCAACGTACGGCGTACATTTGTGGGGTTCACTTAGTCCCATTCTGTTACCGTAGCTAATGTTGGACAATAATGTTATTTGATTGTTATTTAGTGTTTTGTGGGTGTGTGTAGGCGCGCGTATGTGTGTGTATTGATATAATATAGATTCTCTCTATCAATAGTTTACCAATACTCTGGACGGTAGGGGGCGGAACAAAGTCAACTGTTACGCCCCCCTACCCGCGCTCCCAACTTTCCCCTTTTATTTAGTAGCTGATTGTAGCCATCCAGCCTGGTGCGTTGTTGAGGATGGAGGAGAGAGAGAGAGAGGGGCCCACACATACACACACACAAAGAGAGAGAGTGAGAAAAGAAGAGAAGGCGCAAAAATTGCAGTTGCCGTCTCCAACTCTACCCAGGGTTTGGGCATAGTTTCTGGGGGCGAGGAGCCAGTGGGAAATGAAACCCCCGGCCAGATCAAACAGCCCGTATCCATTGCAAAAAGCACTCCCATTGTATATATATACATATAGCTGCTTCCATCCTATTCATCTGCCGCCCCACAAAAGTTGTTCATAAATTCCACTCCTTTACAGCTACACCACCAATCCCCCACGCCACTACCTCCCCCCAAAAAAACAACCTGCCTTCAATTTACAATGAATGTAGCGAAACAAATAGAATTTGTAGCTGCCCTACCAACCAACAATTGTTTCATCTTTTATTTTTTAAATCCTATCAAATAAAACAAACCACATCGCTTATTACTTGCTCTTACTGCTGTGAGAGAAAACATTGCGTAATCTTTGGCCATTGAGTAAAGTCATGATTCCGGTTGTCTTCAAATTTGGAATTCTATCAATGCTCCTAATGTATATTAATGCTACATAGGTGGCACAACTATACATTGTACTCAAGTGGCACTTTAGAGGAAAACATAACGCTACTGTTCTCTCAACCCCCTCCCCCCAGGTCGGCTCCCGGAGCTTTCTCAGTGCAATGCCGACCTCCGGACAGTGTTCTCTCGTTACAGACAACACTGTCCGGTGATGGACAGTATTGGCTGTAGAGGCTCCTAGGAAGAAAAAAATCTAGGGTAGCACAGTTGGACTCGAACCCGGGTCCTCCGCGTGGGAGTCCAGTACGCTAAGCAGTTAGCTATCCCCTTCCTTCTTACTTCTAGTTAATACAAATTAATCAAGAAATTTTCTTTTAAAATTGCAACCGTTACATACAATTTACCCAAATAAAATCAATTTTTATTATTTTTTTTTTCAGGAAGTTGTTTCAAATGAATATGATACGTTACTATCTATGCAGCAAGCATTCCAATTTTCGATAAATCACGTAAAACTGAAGAAATCATTGAGTCTGATTCGGTGGTAATATTCTAAACGGGGAATACCAAGTTTGAGCTTCCTGCAACTTTTCATTTTTTACAATGAGTAAAAGGGCGAGTAAAAGGGTGAGTAAAAAAAAAAAAACAAAAACAGAAGAGTAAACAATCATTTAATATCATTAAATCTTCCAGACAGGAAATATGTTTTTTTTATTTTTCACTATTGTTTGCGCAGTTTTTCATAATTAATTGTATTAAAATTAATATAAGTAACTTTTATTAATACAATAGATAATTTAAAATGAGATGCCGTGGATAGATAACATGCGAATTACATGAATTCATCATGTATTAAAAGCTTGTTCACACATAAAGGCGCATGTCATGTATGTGTTGCTTTCAGACTACGTTTAATTTTATTTATTTTAATTATATTATCGTGTAATATAAATAAATCATTAAACTAATAAAATTAAACACTATTCTTAAATAAACAGATTTTTACTTAATCATATTTCTAATAACAGGAAGTATTATAACAGTGTCGAATTTTCACCGGAAATACAAGTCTTGATGTCCCCTGAGTTAGAAAAAAAAGAAGGGATTTTTTGGAAAATGTTCTGTGCGAGTGTGTAATAGGATCCAAAGAGAGGATCCATAGCAGAGAAAGAGAGACAAAAATGACAGGACCATTCTGCTGGACTAGAGTGGGAGAAACTGCATAAATACAGCGACGGGAGATAGATAAACAACAAAGTTCACTCGCCAGTCTCAGCGTGTCATTTACCTTAACCTATACCACTCTACCATACTCCACCATTTTATTGTAAAGTCCAGGCAGTCAGTGTCACTTTGAACATTATACAGTGTTCAGCCATATCTAATTGATCAATCAAACCAAACCATTTCTCTCCTTCACTTTTCTCTGATTTTCTCCAAAACTAGCTTCAACGAGTTTTTTTTTAAAACTAAGTATGTGAACTACACACATAAAGTGCTACAACTTTTGGTATTTTATCCGTCGTAGCATGTATATTGGCTTTGTTCCTGACCGGTTTCGGATTTTCATCCATCGTCAGTGCGAATTCACCAAGTTCTTGCAGAGAGTTCACTTCAATGAAATGTTTCTGTTAGACTCTATGTTTGTTGAGTCTAACAGAACTCAATGTTTCTATTGAGTCTTACAGAAACATTTCGTTTGAAGTGAACTCTGTACACGAACTTGGTAAATTTGCTCTGACGATGGATGAAAATCCAAAACCGATCAGGAACAAAACCAATATGCATGCTACGACAGATAAAATACCGGATATTATCCACTGTATTGCGGACCCATCCACAGTTTGCAACAGCTACAACTTTTATTTGAAACATATTTCCGAGAAAACTCATTTAAGGGGGCTTTTGGGGGAAAAGGAAAGATTATGCTTTCCTTTAAAGTGAATTTTGTAGAAGTAAGCTAGAATATGTGCTGAACACTGTATAATGAAAGAAACGCACAAACTGCAAGGATCAGAGATATTTTCCATGATAGCCTGCTTCTTTTTGTGGTCATCGACCAGTTTTGGACGTTCGCCCATCATCAGGATGCGTTTGTCAAACAGTGTGATAACATAGATTTGCACAGAACAAATTTAGTTTATACACTGACTGGTCTTTAAATGTTTTTGTTAAATGCCTATCTAGGTCAAGAGGGAGGATGTTACCTGAGTGGGAAAAAAAACATATGTTTGGGTCTTTAAAGGGCACATTTTTCTTTAAAAATGGAAACATCCAACACGTGGGATGTTTATAACTTAAACTACGTCGTTTGAGGGATGTTCACTTTATATTTAATTATCCATACTCTTACAATTATATTTATTTATTATAACAGCGTGAAATAACACTGTGTCAGTCGTAGGCTGTTTTTTCCCCACTCAGGTACCATCCCCCTCCCCCTCTTGACTTAGATAGGCATTTAACAAAAACATTTAAAGACCACTCAGTGTATCAAATAAAATTTTCTTTGTGCAAGTCTTATGTCATCACACAGTTTTGACAGAACATGCTTGATGATGGGCGAACGCCACGAAGCCGGTCGATGACCACCAAAAGATGAGGGCTATCACGGAAAATATCTCTGATGCTTTCCAGCTCTGGCGGAACCAACCATAACACCTATGAAAATTATAAGTTTGAAGAAAATTAGTTACATAAAACATGTCATTTAAAAGGGAGATAATCGCGAAAAAATGCAGTAAAATCGCACTTCCTGGTTTATAGATTTTCGTCCGAAAATCTACGTATCAGATGCGTTACCAACCGGAAACAGAAGAATATTAACTTCAAACTTACTTAGGAATATTTATATTTATTTTGTATTTACCAAAGACCATGAAAACCCCATTTTAGTGGGGCAAAGCCCCCAATATCAGATGAAAACATTGATACATCCAAGTAAGCGATATTTTAGTGTCACCACAATTGGTGACAGTTCTAATAGCGTTGTTATTATAGTCGGCATCATTCACAAATTTCACAGTAATTACAGTAATTCTAATAGTATGTCCAAATAATAATAATAATAATAATATTGTTATATTGTCATGAACCAATCACATACACATATAGGCAATATACTAAAAAACCCCATAACATTTTCGAAATTTGCCTTAATAAGGAGGCATTAACTTTTGCCAATTTTTGGTTAAATATCTCAGTTAATATTAACTCTATGATAAAACTGTATATAACAAAAATTGTAGAGAATTAAATTTACTACAATTTATGATCTGTGGTATTTTTAGATAGGACTATTCCTTAAGGAGATATTGCTGAAACTACCAGTTAGGTGGAGGGTGAAGCTCCCAATATTTTAGATCATATCTTGGTTAATATTAACTCTATGTTAAAATTGTATACAACTAAAATTGTAGAGAATTAAATTTACTACAATTTATGTTCTGTGGTATTTTTAGATAGGACTATTCCTTAAGGAGATATTGCTTAAAATACCAGTTACGTGGGAGGTGAAGCTCATATCAAGATTTTAACTCATATCTTGGTTAATATTAACTCTGTGATAAAACTGTATACAACTAAAATTGTAGAGAATTAAATTTACTACAATTTATGCTCTGTGGTATTGTTAGATAGGACTACTCCTTAAGGAGATATTGCTGAAATACCAGTTAGGTGGAAGGTGAAGCTCCCATTATTTTAGCTCATATCTTAGTTAATATTAACGCTATGATAAAACTGTATAGAACTAAAATTGTAGAGAATTAAATTTACTACAAGTTATGTTCTGTGGTATTTTTAGATAGGATTACACCTTAAGGAGATATTGCTGAAATACCAGTTAGGTGAGAGGTGAAGCTCCCAATATATTAGCTCATATGTTAATATTAACTCTATGATAAAACTGTATAGAACTAAAATTGTAGAGAATTAAATTTACTATAATTTATGCTCTGTGGTATTTTTGGATAGGACTATTTCTGAAGGAGATATACACAATGAAAACTGATTTTTCTTTTAAAGAGAAATAAAATGAAAAATGTTGGTGTAATGGTTGATAGCGTGGTGGGGGGAATAGAATGTGTTTTTGTTTTCTTTTATGACAGAATTTGTAATGGGTTTGTGATACGTGTCGGAGTTTATAGGAGTTATATCTTTTGAAAGGCAATGGACGTGACTTCTTGGGCAGTATTTAGATACGCGATGAGGACTTCCCAAACGGTTGGGAATAAAAAGGAAACTAAGTTAAAAAAAAAAAAAAATAAAAGACAGAAATGAAAGGATATTGTTTAAAATGTTGTATTAACTGTGTGATGTGATGACGAACTATTGCCCCACTATTGTAAAGGCATTGGAAAGTATAACCTATTAGTTACCTTCTTGTATTAGTCAGATCCTAGATATTTGTGACTTTGTCTGTCTGTAATATTTGTCTCTCTACGACAGTTAAATATAACAACTAAATTCCCTTCTACTACTATAAGACTGACAAACATACACAATTCTGATGACGATTCTATGTCTTCCGTACGTGACTCGGTCTGCAACTTTTTTTTTAATTTTTTTTTTTATCATTTCTCTTCAATCAAGTCACCATTTTAGTTACGCTATTTTTGAAATAGATGACCACTAAAGAAATATCTAGTTTAAAACAAAAAGAAAAGGCTAACGCAAACCCCCCCTCCCCCGCCCACTCAGAACAACCCCCTTAAATGAATTTCACCGTATAAATGTTACAAATAAAAGTAATAGATATTTATGTGTGTAGATAGTATACGAAGTTTAAAGAAAATCGTTGCGGCCTTATTCCAAGAAAATTACGAAAAACTGAAGAAAACAGCAAAACCTTTCAGTAATGTCGCATTTCCGGTTGATGGATTTTGCGGATTGTACCCGAAATGTTCGTGTTTGATGCGATGGTAATGCTTAAACGGCATACCAACTTTGAGCTTCCTGCAACTTTTCCTTTTTGAGTTATTCTGTTAAAACACATACACACACACACACACACACATACAGACCATTCGTTAAAAATATTATTGTCTGTTCTGGTTGGTTCCGCAGAGCTGGAAAGCAGCTTCCTTTTGTGGTCCTCGACCAGTTTCGGGCGTTCGCTCAACGTCAGGATATTTTTGTTAAACAGTGTAATAACATAGACTTGCACAGAGCAAATACACTTGACGCACTCACTGTATCAACTGTATTTGCTCTGCGCAAGTCTATGTTATTACACTTTTTAACAAAAACATCCTGATGATGGGCAGACGCCCGAAACCGGTCGATGACTACGAAAAGAAGCAGGCTATCACGGACAATAACACTGATATTACTGTCTCTTACTCCCCCTAGTAAGTGGAAGTATTGTAATCGTGTCAAATGTTTCGATATCGTGTTTTCATTGGAAATACACGTTTTGAGGTCCCCTGAGTCCAAAAAATTGGTTTTTACAAAATGGTCTCTATGTGCACGTAATTTTGTAAACAGCATAGCTCAAAAATGATAAATCAGAGGAAGTACAAACTTCATATTCCGTTTTATGTATCACCATGGGATCCGATAGAAAGTTATCTGTCAATTGTGGTTTAAGTTGACATCTCTACGTAATGGGGCTCATGCCGGATCCATTTTGCAGAGTCTGTGAGACAGAGGAGGAAACACCCATCTATCTTATGACAGATTGTGTGGGTTGTGAGGAGATTAGGTTCAGAACCTTTGGTCGGAACAGGATGTCTGTGGACAAAAGCTCAGGGATTTCCCTTTAAGGTTACTATCCGATTTATTCGGACTGAGGTGAATCTTAGATGGATTATACCCGGTTTGTTGTTGTTTTTCTTGGGGTAGCTATATGGGGGCCAGTGAGGAGGCCTTTGGATAGCGTAGGGTTTGGTCACTCCCCACAGACAAATAATAATAATAGTAATAATAATATCTGTCAAAATTCCTCAACCGAAAGTACTACTTTACTGAATTTTTTCCATTTTTTTTGCAATTTTCTCAAAAATGGTTCCTACAATGTTGTTTAAACTTGGTATATCAACTACACATACAAAGATCTACAATTTTTATTTGAAACATTTCTCCGGAAAAATGCATTTATTGGTACTTCTGGAGGAGGGGTGGGGTAAGGTTTTCCTCTAAAATGCTATTTCTGTTTATTACACAATTCTATCAATTAAATAATATTAATTAGAATTAAATATGTTGTTGAAATTCCGAGTTTGAAGAAAATCGGAAGCTGCGGTAGTGGGTATTTTTACTGAAAAGTATTTTTCAGTTTTTTGCTATTTTCTCTAAAAACGGCTCCAAACGATTTTCTTTAACTAAGTATGTGAACTACACATATAAAGAGCTACAACTTTCTGGGTAAACTTATTTAAGCGGGGTGGCTTTTGTGGGAGCGGTAAGGTTATGTTTGCTGTCTTAGTTAATTATACAATTCTACCATCTAGACAAAATTTTAATTAGAAATAAATAGATTGCTAAAATTCCGAGTTTCAAGAAAATTAGTAAGCCGAAAGTGTTTCTTTTACTGAACAATTTTTTTTCAGTTTTTGTGATTTTCTCCATTAAAAACACCGATGAAAATCATTAAATTTGGTATACTAACTATAAAGTTTGTCCAATTACAATTTTGAAAACTGGAATAAGAGAAAGTTGTGTGAGTGTTTCACACCAGATTTTTTTTTTTTTTCACATTCAGAGGACACCAAAGCTTGTATTTCCGGTGAAAAGATAATTTCGAAAATTTGTGACGATTGCAATACTTCCTTTTACCAGACGGCTTCAATGATTTCCATTAAACTTGGAATGCTTGCTGCATAAATAGAAATGTATCACTTTTATTTGTTATATTTTTCTGAAAAAAGAATTGATTTTACAGGGTATTCGAGGTCTCTCACTTAGTTTTAAATTTTAATTTGCACAAGCTTTGTTGGTTTGGATGTGGAGCTCCATAAAAGGCCGCTAGGTTGTAAAAGTAAAATCCCGACCATCTCACCATTTTTATGGCGAGCTGAATTAAAAATTGTAACATTGCAATATTGATTAAATTATATAAATTAGAGTAGGAGAAAGTCGTGTGTGTGTGTGTGTGTGTTTTCACACGCCAGATTTCCTTCAACACATATCTGTGTTTATAGTTTGATCTGTGATCGGCGTATCACCTGTTAGGTTTAATTAAATCATGTCTAGAATTAGTTCCCACGACGTTGGAAGGAAGTACGGCCCATTGGTCTTGATAGTTGTGTTGATTGTCGAGGTCTGCAGGTAGGAACGACTGAGTGCCACTTGTAGTGGGGACATCCTTGCACAGTCGACACGCCAATCACACCATCCCTTCTTGTCCCCGCAGTACAAACATTTCAAGTTTTAGTTGTTATAACTACTAAACGTTAGTTTACCCCTAAAGTTATACGGCTGGTTGAACCGTACAATTTTTAGAAAGATGGTTTACTTTAGAAGTCAGCGTTCGTCAAGGCGCTGAAATACACGTTATCCCAGAACACGTCTGCAGAAAAACTATCAGCTCCTTGTATAAAATCTCTGGTTCCTAGTAGAGCACTTCTCATCCCCAACAGCCACTCTTCTTTTAGCCATCTAGAACACGTCTCCGTTCCAAAAGATGACTCAGACTCTGCAGAAAACGCCTCAGCCACAAAACACGTCCCTGGTTCTCCTCGAACATGTCTACCACCTTCCAGAACATATCTCAGCCACACTAAAATACGTCTCAACTTTACACAACCTTTTAACAACACGTATCATCTTCGCTAGAATACGCTACAGCCCATAAGACTCCAGGACATGCCATAGCCTTTCAGAGTATGCCTGAGCTCCGAAGAACATATTTCTTCTTTCTAGAACAGATTCCAGCCCCTTAGAACATATCTTAGCCTCCCTAGAACACGCCACATCCTTCTAGAACATTCGCCCACCTTCCATAACACGTCCCAGCCCCTTAGAACATGTCTCCACCTTCCATTACACGCCACAGCCCCTTAGAACATCTCCATCTTCCAGAACACGCCACTTCCTTCTAGGACAATTCTCCACCTTCCATTACACGTCCCAGCTCTTTAGAACATGTCTCCACCTTTCAGAATACGCCACAGCTCCTTAAAACATCTCCATCTTCCAGAACACGCCACATCCTTCTAGAACATTCCTCCACCTTCCATAACACGTCCCAGCCTGTTAGAACAGATCTCCACCTTCCAGAACACGCCACAGCCTCTTAGAATACGTCTCCACCTTCCAGAACACGCCACAGCCTCTTAGAATACGTCTCCACCTTTAAGAACATGCCACAGCCCCTTAGAACATCTCCATCTTCCAGAACAAGCCACATCGTCCTAAAACACTTCTCCATTCTCCACAACACGGCTACAGCTACGCCAAAACATGTCTCAACCCGTCATAGCATGCCTTTGCTCCAAAGAACATATATCAGTCATCCAGAACATGCCTCAGCCCCCCCCCCCTAAAACACTTATCAGCCTAACTAGAACACATCTCAGACCCACCTCCAAGAAATCCCTTTTAAAAACTCAATTTTTTTGTTCCCTTTAATAACAAATAATCGACCCATGTGATTACATGTAGGTTATAGAAACAGTTACATTACCTTCCCTGTTTTTTCAGTTTTTTTTTTTAACTGTGTTTTCGCTGGGAATTCTCCATGTTTAGTATTTGTTGTGAAATATTTTTCTTTAAACTTGGAATTATTACTTCACAGATGTATATTTATCAGTTTTTATTTGAAACAGTTTTCTGACTAAAATTGATTTTTACGGAGGGTTGGACATAAATGTTATTTGTGACACATGTCGTGACATTAGTATATTTTGTGATTATGTTATTGATAATATAAGTTTAGTTGAATTTTTTTTTTTTTTCAATTATTTATTTAATATTTATGTGATATCTGGTCAATATGGCGTCCACAAATTACGGTTTACTAGTCGGATACTCATGTATTATTAACATCTGATAGTCTCTGGACATGTTTGTAAACATAACGACAAATTATTAAGGTTTCATTGTACTACATGATAGCTACAATAAACAGAAATATTTAATTACAAATAGTGTAGCTTTAATGGCAGATGATTGTCTTGGTAAGGTAGTTTGGCCCATTGTGTCCTATTTCTCCACCTCCCCAGGACAGTTCTGTTGTGTGTTGGTGTACATATCGGCTTCGGTGTTTTATTATGGTGGGGGGGGGGACATAAAATATTAACTACCATATTGTATTTGTTAATTCCTGCCCGGTAATCTGCACTTCACCCCTCACGACCTCCACCACCACGTCAAAAACTGATTGCATCTATGCAAATATAATTAAAGTTTACTTATCTGCACATTTTATAAACATTTCTTACTTTCTCACACATCTGACCCACGGAGGTTTTGAGAAAAATCCATCCAGCTGCTGGGTTCGAGCAAGTATTCCAATTGTGTCAAATTTTGGTTATTAAGTTTACACCGGGAAATATAATGTTTTGAGGTCAGGAGTTAGAAAAAAATGTGGTTATTAGAAATTAGTCTCTGTGTGTGTGTGTGTGTGTGTGTGTGTGTGTGTGTGTGTGTGTGTGTGTGTGTGTGTGTGTACGTGACAATAATCTAGGTTTAACCCAGTTTTTTCTTTTTATGGATCTCTTTCAGGCATCTGGTTTTGGATCTCTTACTGGGAGGGGAGGAGCATTGTGGTTCCTTCTACATAAAGACACCTCTACGTAATGTGGCTCATGCCTGGAGACCCCCTTTTGTAGGGTTTGCGAGATAGTGGAACAAACACCCATCCATCTTATGACAGATTGCTTGGGTTGTGAGGAAATTAGGTTCCAAGGACCTCTGATCGGAACAGGATGTCTGCGGAAGAGCTTAGGCTATTTCCCTTTAAGTGTGCCGTCCAATTTGTGCAGATTTTGGTGAATCCTTGGCTGGGTTAGACATGGGTCTGGGATTTTTGTTTTAAACCTGGTTTCTTGTTGTTTTTCTTTTGAGGTAGCTAATTTCTGGAAAAACTGATTTTTGGATTATGGTTTCCTGTATAATGCCACTTCAGTAAAATGTATGGTTCTACCATAATTTCGCTTCGTCCCTGGGTGGCCCTAGATTACAACCCAAGTTTATGGCTCACTAGCGGGTTCCAGCTATCGTCACCAAAGTCCTTAGTAAAACTTATCAGGATGAGTGGCTCCACTGATTGCAACTAGGCTTCATTGGCTCATGGCTCATCAGTAGGGCATTATTTATATCTCCATCGTCCTTAATCCACTAGGCCTGTCACCATATTAATCCGGTTCCTTCCTAAGCAGGTGTTTTTTTTTTTTTAGTTCCTATACTTAACACAGCTTCGACATCATCATCATCTTGGGGCTTAGGAGGACTTAGTTTTCAGATTATGTCGTACTCTCTCCGGAGCCAGTCACAGAGAGGATGCACTTACTATCGTCCCTTTGGTTATTCCTAGAACAAGTACTGGACCACAGAACGGAGTATTGGCACCATTTCTGGCCAGTTTGGTCGGCTATTTAATTAAACTCTCATCCCCCACATGTCACAGCCGGACTTAATTGTGTTGGGAAATGCTGCGTCAGGAATTTTCTTACACTCCCTAACTGGTGATGAGGTGGTGGTTCTGAAGCGTACAGCCTGGCTGTCCGAGTAAATGAGAATCTCCTGGGCCAATTTTCAGGTTTTCCTCAGCGCAGATCATGGTATTATTAAGACTGGACCAAAGTTTCTTTCTATCGTAAAACTTCCTTTTGTATTTTGCTTTATAAAGAAAGAAAAGAAAAGTTATTTTGGGGGGGGCAGAAACAATAAGTTCTTTTTTTTCCGAGTGTTTTTTGGGAGTGTGGGAATGGAGGCGGAAGATCACCTCTCCGTCCCGCCGTGCCGCCGCCCCCTGATTCCCTTAGAAATAAAGAATGGTTGAAAGTTGTGACAATATAGTCAGTCGCAAGGTGGTAAAGTAGTAGGGGGTGGTAGAAGGTTTTTTATTTTTTTTATTTTATTTTCTTTCATTATTACCGGAGACAGCGATAGAGAGGGGGGGACTTGCTCCCTGTACCCTCCAGCGTTGGATAGAATGCGGTCCATAAGCACGGGCGGCACCCTCCCCCTCAGCCCATTATAAAATACACCCTCAGTGATATTACAAAGCTTTAAGTAACACAATAAACTTTTTTTCTTTATTTTTGTATAAAAGCAGATCACACACACACACACACACACACACACTGGTTGAATAGAGGCCAGTCTATTGTTTTCGAAAGCGAAGTCAGTTAAGAGTTTTTACTAACGCTACTCACACACACACAGCTTTCCCTGCCAAACTACGCACTCTATCCGTTACCAGAATAACAATTTGTCAAACTCAATACCACAATCTTCAATACCTTAAAGGCCCTTTATTCCATTCATTGTTAGAAGCAGTTTAATATTCATTAGACATCACAACAAGTTACCATCTTGGTATAAAGAATATCGCCCATTGAGATTTTATATAACAGCAAAAAAAAAAAAAATGAAACGCCCCAATTGTTTGTGACAACGTGATACAAATCGCTAATAATACCGTTAAATTATTAGTAAATCAAATTAAAATAAAATTACACCTAATAAAAATTAATTTTTTTTTTTTCAGAAAAATATTTTGAGTTGAAAATTAATACGTTTCTATAAGGGAAGGGTGTAGCTCAGTGGTAGCGCGCGGGGCTAGCAACGCGGAGGTCACGGGTTCAATTCCAGCAGCTGTCCTTAAGATTTTTTTCTTCCTAGGAGCCTCTTACAGTTCACTGTCCGGTGATGGATGGTGTTGTCTGTAACAAGAGAACACTGTCCGCTGGCCGGCAGTGCACTGAGAAAGCTCCGGACCTTTGGGGTAGTTATATGGGCTCACAAAGACTTTGGTCCCTTCCCACAGACAATATACCGAAAAAAATACGTTTCTATGTTTGCAGCAAGCATTCCAAGTTTACAGAAAATCATTGTAACGTTTCGAGAAAATTCTCAAAAATACTCAGAACAACTCTGTTAATCGCACTTACAGTTAACCAATTTTCTATCAATTTAAGTAGTTCATTAGAGGGAAACATAATGCTACTGTTTCCCTCACCCCCCAGAAACCCCCACAAAAAGTAAATTTCCCCCTGGAAAATGTTTAAAAAAAAGTGATAATTATGTGTCTAGATAGTATACGAAATTTAAAGAAAATCGTTGGAGTACTTTCGAGAAAATCACGAAAAACTGAAAAAAAAAATGCAGTGTAGTCGCCACTTCCGGTGGTTGATGGATTTTGCCCAAAATCTTTGCGTCTAATGCAGTGGTATCACCCTAAGTGGGGAATACCATGTTTGAACTTCTTGCGATATATTTTTCGTTTTTTGAGATATTTACACATGTTATACAGACTATTCGTTAAATACCATTGTTTTCGTATTCAGAGGACCCTAAAACATGTTATTTCTCCTCTCACTAAGAGTAAGACAAAATAAAAAAATCACCCGCTCTTAAGAACTGCTTTTCTTCAAATTTGGGAATTCTATCAATGCTTCCAATGTTTATTAATATTATGTAGGTGGTCAAAACTATATATTATATTAAAGTGGTACTTTAGAAGGAAAGCATAACGTTTACTGTTCCTGAGGAAATGTTTCTAATAAAAGTGATAGGTATTAGATAAAAAGTGATAGATTTAAAGAAAAGGTGATAGGGACATGTTGGCACGTGGAAGGTAAGAAATGGCCGGTATCCTGGCAAGAGAAGGCGGCTGGCATCTCCCCTTCTAGGGCCGGAACCCTTTTGTAGACTCAGCTACCAAGCGTAGAGTTACTCTTGAAGGAACATTAAAAAAGAGGAGGTGGTGGAAAGAGCTCCGCCTGGAAACTCTCCCAGGATTGATGCAAGACTAAAGCCGATCTGGAAAATTACAACCAGAAAAGGTCGAAGGCCTGTATCAAGATCTTGGGATTCCTTAGGAAGCTCAACTTGGAGGGGGTGCTATAGAGGGCAAGTCTCTCTATGGCACCAGAGGGAGCACAATAGATCTCTGATGGTCATATTCTATAGAACATCTATGGGACATGCCCAAGAGGCGTGTTAGAGCTCGTGTGATCAGCCTCCAACTACTCTGCAACAGCTCCACACTGTCCTACAGGAAGAATAGCATGCCGTACTACAAGAGACCATTCAAAACCTGATTGCATTGACGCCCCGCCGTATCAGGGCACCTTAAAAACATTAACACGACAAGAAATTATTTGGTAGCGCATTTTATTAAAAAAAAAAAAATTGGTGTGAAACACTCACACAACTTTCTCTTACTGCAGTTTATAAAAATTGTAACTGAGGGAAGGGAATAGCTAAGTGATTAGCGTACTGCACTCCCATGCGGAGGACATGTGTTCGAGTCCAACTGTGCTGCCCTTAGCTTTTATCTTCCTAGAAGCTTCTACAGCTCACCGTCCGGTGATGGACAGTGACGTCTGTAACGAGAGAACGCTGTCCGGAGGCCAGCAGTGCACTAAGAAGGCTCCGGGCGCCAATGACCATAGATGTTGACGCGCCTTAAATTAAAAAACAAAAAAAAATGATAACTAACAAATTTTAAAGTTAGTATACTAAAATTCAATGAAATACGTCTGGTATTTTTATCGGAGAAAAACGCGAAAACTGAAAAAATACTGTTCACTAAAAACGCACTTCCGGTTTAATTAATTTGTTTTTTTTGAAACTCGGAATTTCGCCAATCTATTTATTTCTAATTAATTTTGTTTAGATGGGTAGAATTGTATAATCAACTATGATAGCATTTTAGTGGTAAACATAAACCCTACCACTCGGCCTAAAAGTTTCCCTTAAATGTTGCGGTTGGTTCCACAGAGCTGGAAATCATCACAGATATTTTCCATGATAGCTTGCTTCTTTTTGTAATCATCGACCGGTTTTTGGCCGCGTTCGCCCATCATCCGGATGTTTTTAGTCAAGTGTGATATTATAAACTTGTACAGAGACAAATTTAGTTTATACACTGGTTTTATAATAGTGTTATTTAGTATACGAAGCTTTTTTAAAACCAATGCATCAACTAAATTTGTTCTCTGTGCAAGTCTATGTTATCACACTGTTTTGACAAAAAACATTCTGATGATGGGCGAACGCCCGAAACCGGTCGATGACCACTAAAAGAAACAACCTATCACGGAAAATATCTCTGATGCCTCCTCAAATGACTTTACCCCGTGGAATATTACAAATATAAGTTGTAGCCCTTAATATACGTATGTAATCTATATTTCATGTTTCTACGAAAATAGTTGCGAGTCATTTTCCGAGATTAGACTCAAGGGACCTCAAATCGTTGGAGTCATTTTCGAGATTCAAAAACTAAACATTGAAGAACTTCTTTTTACAAATCTCCTTATACTTTATTTAATAACTTCACACGGAAGTTGAAACTAGAAGAGTAGGAGTTTTGTGGTTGCAAAGCCAAGGAATGGTATCAGCGAGGGATCCAACTAGCTTACAATAGTCCAATCACAGTCGGCTAGATTTTGAACGTAAATGAAAAAAATCGTAAAATGAATAAAACTTCGATTTTTACTTTCAGTAACAGGAAGTAGTGTAATCATGTCAAATTTTCGATATCATGTTTTCACCGGAAATATCCGTTTTGAGGTCCCCTGAGTCAAAAAAGTGGTTTTTAGCAAATGTTCTGTATGTGTGTGTGTATGGGAACAGCACAGCTCAAAAACGAAAATACATAGAAAGTTGAAACTTGATATTCCGTTTAGGTATCACCATGGCATCTGACAGTACGTTATCTGTCAAAATTACTCAACCGGAAATACCAATTTACTAGTTAGAATTTTTACTTTTTTGCGTTTTTCTCAAAAATGGCTCCAACGATTTTCTTCAAAGTTGGCCTATCAACTACCCATATAAAGAGCTATAACTTTTATTTAAAATATTTCTCCTGAAAAATTCATTTAAGGGCACTTTTATAGGAGCGGAAGGTTATGTTTTTTTCTAAAGTGCTATCATAGTTGATTATACAATTCTATCATCCAAACAAAATTAATTAGAAATAAATTGATTCGCCAAAATTCCGAGTTTCAAGAAAATTAGTTAACCGGAAGTGCGCTTTTCAGTACAGTTTTCGATGAATTTCATTAAATTTGGTACACAAACTATAAAATTTGTCAATTATAATTTTGAGAACTGGAGTAAGAGATAGTTGTGTAAGTGTTTCACACCAGATTTTTTTATTTGTTTTTATTGACAAACGGTCATTTATATTTTATTTCATACACCTTATTACTCGTAGAATAAAATTAACATACTGAATTTTGGTTACTTCGTCAGTATTTATTGACAGGCCAAATAACTCTATTGTTCGTAAAATGCCATTTAGTCGTAAATTGTCCTTGCTCTAATTTAAAAAAAAAAATTGAACCAAAACAAAATTAATACATGCAAAATAAGTGTGTCAGAAATTATGCATTTTGCAAAGAATGTGTTATAGATAAGACATAAAATGAAATTTGCATTGAAAAGGTTTTGTGATTTAAACAAAAACAAAAAATAGAAGAAATAATGGAATTTTAATTGCAAATATTGTTCTAAATGTTTTTCATAAATTTCGTTTTAACCACAATGTCAATTAAATTAACATAAATTCGCATGATGACGCAGTATTTGGCAGCCAGTATTTCTGGTCAAAACTACTTTAAAAATAATCCTGCACTCATAAAGGGTGCCTGCACACTGTCGAATGTTATTAATCAATAACACCACAGACATTTCGATATTATTGCCAAAATTTTAGTATAGGCAGCGTCGTATTGTATTCTGCCCTAGTGCCGGCAAACACCATGTCATTCCCATCGATGACAAGAATTCGCGGCTATACTGGTTGCTATGTGTGCAGCATTTAAGGATAAACTAGATTAGATTAGATTAGATTCTATGTGGGGTTGGCTCTTCAGCCTACGCCGCCACAGCCTACGCCACCGCTACCCCCAAGGATCTATTGTGGCACCCAATAAGTTGGAGTCCCCTCCTCCGTCCTGTCCTTTATTTGAACTTTGGACTCCGGTGAGAATCCTAGGTGGTCAGTTAAGAGCACCTCCCCCATCAGAGCACCCTCTCGAGCCCTATCCGCCTTATTAGGCTTAGTAGACCCGAGAAAGTCCCTGGCTGAGGCTTGCAGGCGTCAGGTGAAATCTCAGCCATACAAGCCCCTCGCACTGACACAAAACAGTGCAGTGCTGTTTCCTTTTCTTCCTAACAAAACCTACATAGGCTATCCGTTGCCAGGGCCATACGGTGCATGTGCTTATTAAGTCTACAATGGCCAGTGAGAACGCCAACTGCTATCCTTATGGACCCCCGGCCTAGTTGGAGTAGTTCAGCAGTTAGCCGGGGCGAGTAGCTATGAGTGAACGCCTACCCTTGGCCTGGGGTTTCAGCCCACCATTCCCTTGATCGATCGTGCATCCATGTTCTAATAGATGCACTCCTGAGGCATCTTGCGACGCTGCATAATGGTTCAGGCCCGATAAGGGTCCCCGGGCCAGGCGATGTGCCGCTTCATTGCCTCTCTGGCCAGGAAAACCTTGTTGTAGCTACTAGTTTCCCTGATTGCACCTAGGCAATCCCACACTAGCCTTGAGCTGAGGGCAGCCTGCTGCCTATCCTAATAAATGACGATTCTGGAGTATTCACCCCTCGTCTAGTTATTTCAGCGGCGCAGGTAGTAATTGCGACTGGATCTGCCTGAAAGACTATGGCTAGCCGTCCCACGCCTACCAGATGAAAGATAAACTAAATAAACAGAAGAAATGGAGTGGATGGGTGAGAAGGCGGTCGGTCACATGGTCATGGTAACTTGCTTCGAGAACTCAGTCAAGAAATCAGCAAATTACCGAAATTTCTTGAGGATAAATCAAGAGGCATTTAATCAGTTATTTGGACCACTTAGAGTAATGTTTAATTCAGAAGAACGATACACCAATGAGGTACAGGAAAGACTAATACGATATTGCACACTTAAATTTCCCGGGTTGAAATCGCGTCAGTGGTTTGCTAAAAAAAACAACGTTTCGCCCATCTTGCAATGAACCTTTTCCAGGGGTCGTTACGCGCTTAGATTTTGGCAATCTATTTAATATTTCTAATTAATTTTTTTTGTATGGTTGATTTATTCCTACTTCTCGTCAAAGACCTCCCTCTCTTGAAGAAAAATGCTTCAAATAAAAGTTGTAGCTCTTTATATGTGTAGTTCACACAATTAGTTTAAAGAAAATCGTTGGAGCCGTTTTTAGAGAAACTAGCACAAAACTGAATAAAAAAAAACATTCAGTAAAGTGGTACTTCCGGTTGAGGAATTTCAACACATACCTTTACTGTCCGGATCACCATGGTGGTACCTAAACGGAATATCAAGTTTGAACTTATGGCGATTTTTCGTTTTAGAGCTCTTTTTTGGACGCAGGGGACCTCAAAACGTTTATTTTCTGTGAAAACTCGATATCGAAAATTTGACACGATTACAATACTTCCTCTTTTCTAGGTGTAAGAGAAATTGAATAACTAAGTTACCCATTTTCTTTTGTTATCACTGGATATATGTCATTCTTTATTAACAACCGTAAGAGAAAACCGTGAGAGAATTTTAAGTATCAAACGGAATTTATTATTACGTAACCAGGATGTGATTACAGAGGTACAGTAATGCCTCAAAAAAAAAAAAAAAATTCTTCGTTTTAACGACTCTACAATTTTTTTATGACCCTAGTTTTTTAGGTTTCAAGCCATAAAAAGTTAGTAACCTTTCTGGTAAAGGTAATCTGTGGGCTTACCGCCCAATTACGAGCTTTATTTTAATCCGATTAGGTGATTGTGGTTTTTTTGGAGTATTTTTTTTTATATAAAACAAAAAAAAATGTACCTTTTTCTAGCAAATAAAGTTTAAACTAACAAAACGACAGAAGCATAACTTAAAAAAAAATAAAAAAAAATCTGGTGTGAAACACTCATACAACTTTCTCTTTACAACTATAATGGATTAATACAATTTAATCAAGAAATTTCCTTTATACTAACTGACACACTCTCAATATTCTATAAAAACACATTTTTTTTTTTTCAGAAAAAAGTTTCAAATAAAAGCGATACGTTTCTATCTATGCACCAAGCATTCAAAGTTTAAAGTAATTCGTTGCAGCCGTTTTCGATAATTTTTTTTATTTTTATTTATTTATTTATTTTATACAGATTTATTACCACAAGTAAATTTGATGAGAGCAATATATCATTATTATTTTATTATTATTTGTCTGTGGGAGGGACCAAACCCTACGCTATCCAAAGCCCCACTGCCCCCCCCCCTTATAGCTACCCCAAGAGAAAAACACAACAAACCGGGTCTCTAGAACAAAAATCCAGACCCGGATCTAATCAATCTAAGATTCACCGCAGTCACCCAGGCAATCAGTCATAAGATGGATGGGTGTTTCCTCCTCTGTCTCACAGACTCTACAAAATGGATCCAGCATGAGCGTTATTACATAGAGGTGACTCTTTAAACCACAATGTCCAGTAAGGGATCCAACAGATGCCTGAGAGAGCTCCGTGAAAGACACAGCAACGTCTCACAAATAGCCCTGTCCGGACCCCCGATGAGCATTTTGGACTGCCGACAACCAACTGAGCTCATCCATAAGGATGAATGCTGTGAAGCTGTCCATATCTGGAAGCCTGACAGACATGTGCCAGAAGACACGTCAACAGCAGGCTCGGGTTTGCTAATTTGGCAAACCTATCCACCTCCTCATTTCCAAAAATTCCCATGTGACCCGGTACCCAGACTAGGAGCACATCCTTCAGAAAAAAAACTCTTCCAGTCCTTTAGAACATTTTAACACCAACCTGAAAGTGAAGACACACGAACTCAGCACCTTCAGCGCATCTTGGCTGTCCGAGCACATACAAACACCTTTTAAGCTAGTGTTACGTACCCTCTCATCCAAGATATAACAAAGAATTGCATAAACCTCAGTCTGGAAGACTGTGGTCTATTCACCAAGAGATACTCCCAAATGATCTCCAGTCTCAAAATAGACCGCAGCTCCAGACCTACCATCCATTCTGGAACCGTCCGTGTAACACCGGAGGTAATTATCAGTTATCACACCAGACGGAGCCAATCTTGACCAATCTTCCCTAGAAGGTAACCTAACTCTGTAAGAATGCTTGAAAACAAAAGTCTTCAATATTCGTCAGAAGGAAAACCTGTAATAGGAACATTATATAATAGAGCAATATATAATAAATAAAACAAAACAAAATCAAATCAAATCAAAATATAAACAAGCGGAGTAGCAATACTGATGGCCGAGATTACGGCTGCAGATTGAGCTGCCACAAGTAATTTTTAAACTCCCTCTATTCTGGCAAAATTGTGTTTTTCATAGATTCTAAGGCAGCAATTCTGGCACTAAATAGCCACTCCAATTCCAGGTACTGATAGTGGCCGCATTCATGTTCTCTCGTTACAGACACCTCGTTACACACCATCACCGGACAGTGAGCTGTAGAGGCTTTTAGGAATAAAAAATCTAAGAGCAGCACAGCTGGACTCGAACCTGGGTCCTCCGCGTGGGAGTCCAGTACGCTAACCACTTTGCTATTCCCTTCCCTCCCGAAAGTATTAAGGGAGGCCCTGGACTATTGTTCACGAGTGGTTCCGTAGTCACTATGGCCGATAATTTGGCCAAAGTAAAGCAGCTTCTTACGCTCCCTCCTACAGAAGCTATCAGCTACAAAAGTGCTTGCCATGAAATAGGTAAAAGAAGTCAGTGAAGCTCTTACACATATTTCGTAACCAGAAGAATGGGAAAGCCTGATTAGACAGTCCTTGGCGCAGTTGCTAATTTCCCGCTTTTGACTGGGGAAGTCAATAGCCTGGAGAATTTTACAGGCTCACCTGCATAGACCTGAATAGATAGGAGTCATTGACTCCCCCCCCCCCACATATGCCCTCACTGCCTAGAGAAGCCGATGGATGCTGGGATATCTAAACACCTACCAGGTTCTGGATATTGTCCGCCAAAAAGTTCATAGGAATGACATGGAAAAGAACTCCGCAACTATATTGGACTGTTAGACGCAGATTGTAGTAGGGGATTATCCCACTGCGCCTGAAAGTTCCATTGCCCCCCCCCCGGAGCCTTCTCAGTGCACTGCCGGCTCTATGCCGGCTGTCTCTAGCTACAGACAACACTGCTCATCACCGGTCAGTGAGTTGCAGAGGCTCCTAGGAAGAGGAGAAAATCTAAGGGCAGCATGCTGGATTCGAACCGGGGACCTCCGCGTTGCTAGTCCAGCTTGCTACCACCAATCAGCTAATCCCTTCCTTCTCCCTTGGCTTACGCCAATTAACTAGGGACGGAGACCCTAGTTTGTGCACTGCGTTTGTCCTTGTCTGAGAAGTGTAGAATGTATGTAGATTAAGAGTATTGTATACTGTTCTGAAGAAGTGCATCGATTACTGAGCTTTGGTAACCCATGGGGTCGTTACTCCGCAAGTAACTACGTGCAACAGATACCCCATGCGGGCATGGACTGCTAGATACATGTTGGCTGAAAAAGCCTTGGAAATGGCTTAAAAAAAACGACTCAGGGTATCTCAAAGCATGATTTCCTCTTTCAGTAGTAAGATAAAATAAAAAAATTGATATAATTATTTGTAAAAACAAACAAAAAACCTGTCTCAATATTATTGATGGCACAAATTATTAGGATAATTTTGTGTCGAAAGCAAGGGGTTCCAAAAAAGTGAGGTTAAAAGGAGACAGGTGTTTTACTACCCCTAAGAAATGAGGGTTAATTCAGACAACCCTATTTGATCATTATTTATCTTACAACCTACACAATACAGCATCCCCACTATGGTTCATGGACCAGAACCGATCAAAGCTAAGTAAAATAGCCAACCAATTGCACCAATGTTAAGCAATTCTAAAACGATATTAGTTATGGCTTTAAAGACATTTTGAAAACTATGAGTTAGTTCTTACAATAAGTGCTTCCAACATCTGCAATATCTCAAAAAACGAAAAGTTGCAGGAAGCTCAAACATGGGTATTCCATTTAGACACCACCAAATGAAATACATCAAGATTTCGGGCAAAATCCATCAACCAGGAAGTTCAACTTTACTGAATAGTTTTTCCACTTTTTCGGGATTTTCTCAAAAACGGCTGCAAGGATTTTCATTAATCTTCGTATACTATCAACACACATTAATATCTATCACTTTTATTTGAAACATTTTTTGGGGGAAAATTGCTTTTTTTGGGGTTCTGTGGGGGTGGGGAACAGTATCATTATGCTTTCCTCTAAAGTACCATTTCAGTATAATATATGGTTCTACCACCTACATAATATTAAGTAAGTAATTCTGACAATTAGTTTAAATTCAAATTTGCACCAGTTTTGTTGGTTTTGACATAGAGCGCTCCAGTAACAAACACTCAAATGTCTTTCTCTAACAGCTGTGAATACAGTTACATATATAATGACGAATTTTCTTTTAACTTCCAATTCCGTTCATTAATCCTTCCTGCAAAATAATGTTTTGTTTTAAATTTTTTTATTAGTAATTTACATCTGTATATAAATACAGGAAAGATAACACAAATCACCTGGATCACTTGTGTGGAGAACTCACATCCAGCGATGGATGAGACTCCCAAAGAAACATATGGTGCTTTATAAATTAATTACTCATTAGAAAACCTCGAGGCTAGCGGCATTTCAGTGGTCTGGGCGGATTATCTAGAACCGTAGTGGAACCTAGCTGGCAGACTAAAGGATTACGGTAAGCAGGGAAGGACAAATGGAACTTTTTGTAATTGCATTTAGCAACTTCGGCTATGTAAAAAAATTGAGTTCTTGATCTAGGGTAAGATTTGACACATAGAAGGCGGGGAGGACATTAACAATTTTTCCTTAAGATTTTGGGATGTCAAAATAGTAACAAACATTTTTGGATCAGAGATATTTTCCCGTTGTTGTGATTGGTTCAGCAGAGCTGGAGAGCATCAGAGATATTTTCCCGTTGTTGTGATTGGTTCCGCAGAGCTGGAGAGCATCAGAGATATTTTCCCGTTGTTGTGATTGGTTCCGCAGAGCTGGAGAGCATCAGAGATATTTTCCCGTTGTTGTGATTGGTTCCGCAGAGCTGGAGAGCATCAGAGATATTTTCCCGTTGTTGTGATTGGTTCAGCAGAGCTGGAGAGCATCAGAGATATTTTCCCGTTGTTGTGATTGGTTCCGCAGAGCTGGAGAGCATCAGAGATATTTTCCCGTTGTTGTGATTGAGAGCTGGAGAGCATCAGAGATATTTTCCCGTTGTTGTGATTGGTTCCGCAGAGCTGGAGAGCATCAGAGATATTTTCCCGTTGTTGTGATTGGTTCCGCAGGCTGGGAGCATCAGAGATATTTTCCCGTTGTTGTGATGGTTCAGCAGAGCTGGAGAGCATCAGAGATATGTTTCCCGTTGTTGTGATTGGTTCCGCAGAGCTGGAAAGCATCAGAGATATTTTCCCATGATATCCTGTTTTTTTTTTGTGGTCATCGACCGTGTTTCGGGCGTTCGCCCATCAAGGGATGTTTCTTTGTCAAACAGTGTGATAACATAGATTTGCATAGAGCAAATTTAGTTGATACACAAAAAGCATCCTAATGATAGGCGAACGCCCAAAACCGATCGATGACCACAAAAACAAGCGGGCTATCACGGAAAAATATATCTGATGATACTTGCCGTAATAGCCCGCTTGTTTTGTGGTCATCGATCGGTTTTGGGCGTTCGCCCATCATCAGAATGTTTTTGTCAAAACCGTGTGATGACATACACCTGTGAAAACAAGCAGGCTATCACGGCAAAGTATCATCAGAGATATTTTTCCGAATGATAGGTGGACAAAATATCCTAATGATAGGTGAACCCCCAAAAACCGGTTGATGACCACAAAAAGAAGGCAGGCTATCATGGAAAAATATCTCTGATGCTTTCTAACTCTGCGGACACCAAACCACAACAATAATTTTTAGGTATATATAAATGGTAGAACCATATATTTTAATGAACAAGTACTATATAGGGAAGCTGCCTGGTCTGGGTATCCGGGCATTCGGGTCTCAAAGGCAATGAGGTGGCGGATCGCAATCCAATGGAACCCTTATCGGGCCTGAATCTTCTGCGGCGTCGCAAGATGCCTCAGGAGTGCATCTATTAGAACATAAATGCACGATCGATCAAGGGAATGGTGGGGTAAAACCCCAGATCAAAGGCAGGCGAAAGCGTTCATTTATAGCTTCTCGCTCCGTCTAACTGCTGAATTACTGCAACTAGGATGGGGCGCTATAAGGATAGCAGTTGGCGTTCTCACTGGCCTGGCAATGGATAGCCTGTGTAGGCTTTGTCAGGAAGAAGAGGAAACAGCACTCCTGTTCTGTGTCAGTGCGAGGGACTTGTATGGCTGAGGTTTCGCCTCTTGGGAAGGAAAAGCTGACGCCTGCAAGCCTCAGCCAGGGGCCTTTCTCGGGTCTATTAAGTCTAATAAGACAGATAGGACTCGAGAGGGTGCTCTGATGGAAGGTGCTCTTAACTGACCATCTAGAAGCCTTTCCAGATTCCAAAGTTCAAATAAAGGACAGGGCTGGAGAGGGGACTCCAACTTATGGGTTGCCACAATAGACCCTTGGGGGTCGCAGTGGCGTAGGCTGAAGAGGCAACCCCCCCCCAATAGAATCTAATCTAATCTAATCTAGATAAGCTTAACCCTCCCAAGAACCAACCAAAAAAAAAATCAATTTTCCCGGGGAAAATGTAACTAAATAAAAGTGATAGATATTTATGTCTGTGGATACTGTACGAAGTTTAAAGAAAATCGTTGGAACCGTTTTCAAGAAAATCACGAAAAACTTGAAAAAAATCAGTAAAGTTACTGTACCGGTTGATGGATTTTGCACGAAATGTTCGTGCCGATGGTAGTTTAGACGAAATATCAAAGCGACTTTTCGTTTTATGCAATGTTTCACCCAACTGTTTAATGACAAGAAGTAAAAGTGAGTAAAAAGTCGTTGTGTGAAATAGTCACCACTTTGTCTTACACTTATTTGTAAATAAATTATTGGAGTTAATATCAATGGGGCGAACGGAAATACTTCAAAAAATTAAAAGACATATTAGTATATAATATTTTCAGTCGAGATAATTACCATTTGGTTGTTTAGAAAAATAAAATAAAAATATAATAAAACTTGTTCAGAAAATAAAGAACCATAATTCGTTTCAAACTGACAAATTCGTTGATGTACCGACAGACGTACGGACTAAAGTAAAGGTACTTAATAGAACGCTACAGCACCGTCATTAGATCTAAATCAATTATATTACAAACTACCTCTACAGTAATTAATCTAAACTTCAAATGAATTTACACCAATAAAAAAAAAATATTAAAAAATAAAAAACACAAAACATAATTTCTTTTTCAGACTAGATGGTGAGGTTATATACAAAGTGCTACAATATAAATCAAAAGAAACTAATAAATACAGAATTTTATTACATCTCATTAAGCATGTAACAATACATTTAGGTTTAAAAATGTATAGAATTGAAATTGTAGAGAATTTAATTTCTGTTCTGTGGCATTTTTAGATAGGACTAGTCGTTAAGGAGATATTACTGGCAATACCAGTTAGGTGGTAGGGTGAAGCTCCCAATATTTTACCTCATATCTTGGTTAATATTAACTCTATAATAAAACTGTATAGAACTAAAATTGTAGAGAATTAAATTTACTGCAATTTATGTTCTGTGGTATTTTTAGATAGGACTACTCCTTAAGAAGATATTGCTGAAAATACCAGTTAGGAGGTAGGGTGATGGTTTAACCTGTTAAGTAGAGCGTTTCTACGTAATATTAAATACATTTATATTTAACTCTTAAACATAGACGGCAATTACATGTGCATTTATAATTATTTATAAGATAAAATGTATAAAAATTTAATATTCTGCTACATTATTTATTTTATAGCTACATATTTTTTTTTTAATACTAATTCCATTTGTATGTAATTTGTGGTGTAGGCATTGCGGGAAATGATTGCTAGTTTAAAACGAGTTAATTGCGTGTCCAATAATAAAATACAAACAGAGTTAAACATACAAAACAAATAAATACCACGCCATCTACAGATTTATAAAAAATAAAACATAAAAAATTCACGAAATACGTTTAGTATTTACAACAACATCTCCTTAAAGCACAGCTCCATCGAAAACTATTATAGAACATAAATTGTAATAAATTTAATTCTCTACAATTTTAGCCCTATACAGTTTTATCATAGAGTTAATATTAACCAAGATATGAGCTAAAATATTGGGTGCTTCACCCTACCAGCTAACTGGTATTTCATCAATATCTCCTTCAGGAGTAGTCCTATCTAAAAATGCCACAGAACATAAATTGTAGTAAATTTAATTCTCCACAATTTTAGTTATATACAGTTTTATCACAGAGTTAATATTAACCAAGATATGAGCTAAAATATTGGGAGCTTTACCTTCCACCTACCTGGTATTTCAGCAATATCTCCTTCAGGAGTAGTCTTATCTAAAAATGTCACAGAACATAAATTGTACTAAATTAAATTCTCTACAACTTTAGTTATATACAGTTTTATCATAGAGTTAATATTAACCACGATATGAGCTAAAATATTGGGAACTTTACCTTCCACCTACCTGGTATTTCAGCAATATCTCCTTCAGGAGTAGTCTTATCTAAAAATGTCACAGAACATAAATTGTACTAAATTAAATTCTCTACAACTTTAGTTATATACAGTTTTATCATAGAGTTAATATTAACCACGATATGAGCTAAAATATTGGGAGCTTCAACTTCCACCTAACTGGTATTTCAGCAATATCTTCTTAAGGAGTAGTCCTATCTAAAAATACCACAGAACATAAATGTACTAAATTAAATTCTCTACAACTTTAGTTATATACAGTTTATCATAAGTTAATATTAACCAAGATAGAAGATAGACTGTTATAATTTGAAAAACTTAATTTGTAATTAGTACATAAAATAGAGTTTTAAGAATACATATGTATTTGTATGATAATTTATGTACTTATTAGAATAGAAAAATAATGTTTTTACAACAAAAAAATAGTAAGTAATTGCTATAAAATTAAGGTTACTTTGAAGATGTATGTGTTAGATAAAGAGAGATACATGTGGCCATTAATTGCGTGTCACCTGTATTTATTTTCAAATTACACAATTATTATGTATATATATATTTTCTAAATTACTGTTTGCGCTGAATTATATAAAGTAGTTAAAATTAAAGCGGGTAACAAACGTTCTCCCGCCTAATCAACCTGGTTTAAAAAAAAGTGGAGAGGTGGACAACAAAAAATCGTTGTTACATGATCTCGATAGTGGATTTATTGGCGCACAAATACTTTTACATTAAATGTAATTACATTTATTCTATTATTTTGAGGTTTGTTATACTAAAACTAAAATTGTAGAGAATTTAAATTGCCTTAAATTTAGGTTTTGTGGTATTTTTAGATAGAAATACTCTTTAAGGAGAAATTGCTGAAATACCAATTAGGTGGAAGGTGAAGCTTCCAATATTTTAGCTCATATTTGGTTAATATTAACTCTATGATAAAACTGTATAGAACTAAAATTGTAGAGAATTAAATTTACTACAATTTTTGTTCTGTAGTATTTTTAGATAGGATTACTCCTTAAGGAGATATTGCTGAAATACCAGTTAAGTGGAGGATGAAGCTCCCAATATTTTTAGCTCATATGCTTGGTTAATATTAATTTTATTATAAAACTGTATATAATTAAAATTGTAGGGAATTTAATTTACTACAATTTATGTTTAATGGTATTTTTTAGATAGGACTACTCCTTAAGGAGATATTGCTGTGAAATTCTAAGCTTGTTAAATAATTTAAAAAATTTGAAGGTAATAAATAGTTAAAAAAAAAGAAAAGTTTTTAAACAAATGAATGTATAAAAGGTTATGTTGTTTTGTTTTTAAACAAGACTATAACCATATAGAAAAAGGTTAAATGCAGAAAATTAGAATGGGGAAATTGCCTATTAAAATAGATAGAGTTAATAATAATTGTACGTTGTTCTGTAGAGATCTATTTAGAGATGTAATAGGCGATAAGGCCATATGGTTTGGAAGCGTCTTTACTAGTCTGTAGTGTTTATAGCAAAGAAAATGAAGCATTTTATATACATACATATATATATATATTGAGAAGTGTTACTAATTCTTGTAGCAATACTTCCGGTCTTACAAGCACACAAACTCGTCTATTATGCCCAAGTTATGATTGTACCTTTTATAAACAAATGTTTCTCTTACGTGCAACCATTAATTCTTTCGTTATTTCTCTTTACCTTTTAATTACAATTAATTTCATTTCTAATTACCTTTTCCCATTTCAATAGCTTGCTATTTCCTATTCAGCTAAAATAACAAAAGTCTTAATACCTAATAAAATTATACAATATTTTCTTTTTAGTTTATTTATTTATACGATAATTATCCCGAGCTAAAAATTGCATATTTAATTGAAAATGTTAAACTGATGTACTCTGGGTTTCGTGAAAAGATCTACATGGGTGGGCGCAAAAGCCTCATTGTCGTGGTGAAGGCAGCTTGTTTAGGGTTAAGGGAACCCCGAAATCAAATCCCCTGTTCCTCCAAGTTGTGGGGTTTGGTGTGGGGCTAACTCCCTCACTCCATAAAACTCGATGGTTACGAACTTAAATGCAGAAATTTGCGACATATTTATTGCCCAATAGTTGAGAACTGCCCGTACAACGTCCTCCATAAAAAAACGTTATATAGAGAAGCTACGCTAGTGGCTGCCATTAAATAATTGTAAGTTTGCCCTAGCTATGTCACCTTCACAGAATGAGTATGGAAAGAGCACCCTCGAAAGTCTATGTGGGACATCCAGGAGCTAGAAGACCGATAGAGATCGGCTAAGTTTTCGTTGGCGTCAGGATGTGGAGGCGGATTTGATGGCGATGGGCGCCAGAAGTGGGGAAGAAAAACCATGGACAGAGATGGTTGGGACGGTCTGCTATAGGAAGGCTCGGGTACGGAAAACCCACTGCATCTGGAATAACATGTTAAGTCCAAGCTGGTATCAGGAGGATGTGGTAAAATCGCAGATCATGCTCAGGCGTTGCTTGTCCATGGCCAGGCCAGTGACCATTCTAGGCCTTTAAGTAGGGGTTTTGTTCCTTCTGCAAAATGGTACTACGGGATCGTGAGCCAGTCCGGCGAAGTTCTGTCCCCTCCGCGCTCACGAGTTGAAGAAAGGTATTGTGGTGGTGGAGGTTTCGTAATGATGATGTTTACCTACCCCAGTTTATCTGTTTTGTGGTAGGAAGTTGGCTGGTTTGCCTTCGGGAATCGTTCCGCTCTATTCCATTTCCTCACAACAACATGCTAAAGGGAGGCCAACACCCAGCAAGGGCTATAATGCCAAAGCAAGAAAAAGAAGGTGGTAAAACCATATATTATCCTGAAGTAGTACTTTAGAGTGATGCGCTACTGTTCCCCCAGAACCCCTCAAAAAATCAGTTTTTTCCGGGAAAATGTTTCAAATAAAAGTGATGGCGATTTAGGTGTGTAGATGGCAATGGACGTACTGCTGGGGTTGCCTCCGCTGCAGCTTTTGGGAACAACGGACATTGGAGGCTTACTAACTATCTCCTTTGCCTGCTTTGATACATGGATATAATACATTAGGTCAACCCCCTCGCAGGGCCTGTGATTAACTTGACTGTGAACAATATTTGTCCAAAATGCAGCTTCGACATTTTATTCTTGGTGACCCTTTAAACAAGGGCGGAATGGATCCAAGGCTGTGCTAAGTGAGACTGCAGCAAGATGGCATGCGCTGCCAGAGCTGGTGTATACAGAGCAAAGCCGGAGAAAATTAAGAAAAACTGAAAGAAAAAAAAATTTGTAAAGTTGCACTTCAGGTCGATGCATTTTGTCCGAAATCTTCATGTTTGATGCGGTGGGTGTGAACCATTCCTATACGGGAATACCAAGTTTCACCTTCCTGCGACATTTCATTTTTGAGGTATTCTGTTAAATCACACAGACCACATCCAGACCATTCGCAAAGAAACAGTTTTTACTTTCTCTCACTCCTAGTAAGTGGAAGTATTGTAATCGTGTCAAATTTTCGATATCGAGTTTTCACCGGAAATATCCGTTTTGAGGTCCCCTGAGTCCAAAAAAGATCTGTGTATGTGAACAGCATATCTCAAAAACGAAAAATCGTAAAAATGTTCAAACTTGATATTCCCGTTTAGGTATCACCATGGGGATCCGAACAATAAGTTATCTGTCAAAATTCCTCAACCGGAAGTACCACTTTACTGAATGTATTTTTTGTTTCACTTTTTTTGCTATTTTCTCGAAAATGGCTCCAACGATTTTCTTTAAACTTGGTACATCAACTACACATAGAAAGGTCTACAACTTTTATTTATAATATTTCTTCGGGTAAAGTCATTTAAGGGGACTTTCGGGGGGAAAAGGTGGGGATTATGTTTTCCTCTAAAGTGCTAACTTAGTTGATTGGTGTTGATTGTCTACTATCTAATCAAAATTAATTAGGAATAAATAGATTTTGCCAAAATTCCGAGTTTCAAGAAAATTAGTAAACCGAAAGTGCGATTTTCTCCATAAAAACACCGGTCGAATTTCCTTAAATTTGTCAATTACAATTTTGTAAAATGCAGTAAGAGGACGTTGTGTGTGTTATTGCTTAGTACTTTTATTAAGGTAAATTAGATATAGCATGTTAGGAACCGATTGAAGCACCAACAACTGCCTATCCTTGGACGGGTATTGTACATCTGAAAGAGTATCAACACCCCCTCCCCTCTTGGCAGTACTCCAAGCCGACAATGATGGATAAACTGCATGCAAACCTCTCATCAGATATCATCCTTTCTTTAAGAATCCGCACGTCACACTTCCTAATTCAAATCTTTAACATTTTACCCTGATCATTAAAATGGCTAAATCACAGCTTCCCTGAGAACCATTCCTCAATCAGTTTTTCCAAAGCAATCTTTCAAAGCAAAGATTCCAAGTTTCAAGAATAATTGTTGTAGCCATTTTCAAGTAAATTACAAAACACTTAAAAATCGACCTCTGTAAAGTGGCGCTTCTGGTTTGCCGGTTTTCTTCAAATTTGGAATTCTATCAATGCCTGTAATGGGTATTAATATTATAAAGGTGCAAGAACCATATATTATACTGAAGTGGTAACTTTTTTTATTTTGAGGGTTTATACACAACGACCATTCAGTTATCTATTTATTGTAGGTACCTCCTCTGGTACCGTAGGTGAGCTTGCTCATCTAGAGCATTCCCTCCAAGTTGTGCTCTCTAAAAAATCCCAGAATCTTGGAGGGCTGTAGGATGGGTATATCCCCCCTCCACCACCTGGTGACAACCCAGGCTGTTAATTCTTCTTTGGATGACCGCGTCGCAATCGGTGAGGACCTGTATTGGAGTTCCATCTCCGTACAGAATCTGCATATACCATCATCTTCAAGCCCAGCTTTCTCAGGTGTCCCCTGAGTCTCCAGTGCCCCGTAAGGATAAGGTCTTACTCAGACTGATGCAGGCTTTCGACCTTTCCTGGTTATAACCTCCCAGACAGACCTTGGCCTGCCTCAGTCCCGGGAGGGTGTTCCAGAGACGAGCTCTTTTTTCCCTCCACCTCCTCCTTCTTGATTTCTTCTAAGAATACTTGGTCGCTAACTTCGCAAAAGGGCTCTGGCCCCAAGAGAAGAAGATGCAGCGCCTTCTTTTGCCATGGTGTCGACCACTTCATTACCTTCCACGCCGACATGTCCCGGCACCAAATAGGGTGACTTTATTTCTTCTGGCTAGGTCGTTAAGCTTACTTAGGCATTCCTATACCATTTTAGAACTGATAACATAAGAGCTCAGTGCTATAATGGCAGCCTGACTATCGGATAGTATAACTATCTCCTGATTCCGATATCCCCTGTCAAAATTCAACTGAACGCACCTTCCAATAGCGTGAATTTCCGCCTGGAAGATGCTGGGAAACATGGCCATGGGTTCCGAGTGTTTGGTTCTAGGACCAAACACCCCTGCCCCTGTTTCTTCGAGGGTCTTAGGATTAGAATTAGAATGACACGGGGGGGGGACTCAAACCCAGGCACTGCATCTTACCTGTTTAGGCTTATTGTGCCAACCCCTCAATACTTAGTAGAGAAACCTCTCCTCTTCATGAGGTCCAGGACCTTCCCCGCCAGTCCTTGATGTACGATTTCCTCCGGTCTCAATGTGACGAAGCCCAGAGAATCTGCCGTTTCCGACGCAATCAAACAACAGGTGAGAGGCCGTCTCCTCCTCCTCCTGACACAGTCTACACAAGGGCTCCGAATCAACCAATCCCACCTTGTGGAGATGTTTCTTGAACCTACCGTGCCCTGTAAAAGGTCCGTTATCAGACAGATCTGATACTTGCTTAAACCCCGGGTCTCTCTGGTTCTTCTTCTACACAGCTCTGGCAGTACCATTTTGCCGTGTTTTGCCCCAGTACTTAGCCTCCAGTGACGATTATATTCTCTCCGAGTCGATTCTCTCAGCGATGCCCTCGCTATACTTTTGGCTATTCCCAGGACAGGTTCTGGCCCACAGAAAGGAGTATTCGCTTGATTCCTGGCCAGTTGGTCGGCTAGTTCATTACCTTTAATACCCTTGTGTCCCGGTACGCATACCAGCCGCACTTTGTTGTGCCGGGATAACGCCTCCAGGTTCGAGGGTCTTAGACCCATCTGTATACCACTTAGTGGTATGCTTACTAATACTAGCTAGGGCGGATCCTTCCCTCCACTCCCTTTTCATACTTAGGCTTCAAGGAAAAAATTCTAACGAAACTATATTTCTTAGTCATATTTTCCACAGGAAGTTTCCAGGGGAGGGAGCCGACAGATGGAAATGTCCGCTCCTAGAGCTTAGCCCATGTCCCTCTCACGGCCTTCCTAGAGATTCTGAGGAGGATAAGGTTATGTTCCTATGTGTGTATATTTAATGACAAAATGGAATTATTATAATTTGTGATTAGACATTAGAAAATAGTGTGTAATAAATAGCAATATACACTATTTACTTAGGTCTAAGAAATAATTTATAATAATATATTTTGTCATTAAAAACACACACACACACACACACACACACACACACAGTAACATAACCTTATAACCGGGAGGTTACATCTATGTGCGTGAGCACATACAAACCACAAGTGGCGATTGAAACGAAAACATTATGTATGAAGTGAACTCCTGCACAAAATGGATAGATTTTTTCTGACGATGGATAAAAATTCGAAACCGGTCAGAAACAAATCAATATGCATGCTACGACGGATAAATATCAGATGTTATCCAGCATTGCGGATCCATCTACATATTCACGATTTCCTTAAGCTTGATGCTTGCTGCGTAGATAAAAACGTATCACTTTAGTTGCAATATTTTCCTGGGTATTCTGAGGGAACAGTAGCGTTATGCTGCCCCTCTAAAGTACCACTTCAGGTATAATACATGGTTTTACCACCTTCATAATATAAATACACAGAGGAAAGCATAACGCTACTGTTACCCCTAGAACGCTCCAAAAAAATCAATTCTCCCTCCATAAAAATATAATCAAATGTAGATTACTAGATTGTAATCTCAAAAAAATCTTAAAAGAATTTGGAAAAGCAGTGAACAAGCTCGGCATGCGAATAAATGAAGAGAAGACCAAATACGTGATGACCTCAAGAAGAAGAAGAAACGAAGAAGCATGGGTTGCTCTAGGCGTGCACAGATTTGAGGCAGTTAGCCTTTATAAATACCCAGGAGCAATTATTACAGAAAATAATGAAGTAGCTGAGGAAATCAAAGCCAGAATCATGGCTGCTAACCGATGTTTTTGATCGCTTCAAAAGGTGCTACGCTTCAAAGAGCTATCAAGGGAGGCGAAGCTAGTAATTTACAAAACAGTAATTAGGCCTGTAGTGAGTTACAGTTGTGAAACATGGCCCCTAACGAGAAGTGACGAGCGCCTTCTCAGTATATGGGAAAGGAAAATACTGAGAAAAGTATATAGACCCGTTAAAGATGGGGGAGGATTGGAGAATAAGGGCCAACCAGGAATTACGAGACCTGTACAAAGACCAGGATTTGGTTGGATTTATAAAGAGGGGAAGGCTTAAGTGGATTGGGCACTTGGAGTTGATGGAGGAGGACAGGGTCCCTAAAAAGATATGTGCCGGACACCCAGGAGGACAGAGAAGAAGATGAAGACCGAGGTCGCGATGGTTGGAAGGAATGGAGCGGGATTTGAGAGAGATGGAAGTTAGGAGATGGCGTAGATTAGCCCAGGACAGGGCGGAGTGGGCAGTAGTGATTGAGGAGGCCAAGATCATTTAAGGATTGTAGAGCCAGAGAAGAAGAATCTCAAAAAATGAAAAAATACCAGGTTACACAAAGTTGGGTATTCCCCTAATCCCCCTTAACCTAATTCCACTAGAATATCTTTCCTATATCTTCGTGTCAAATACTACCGTATTTGACGCGAAGTTTTTGTCAGGGCAAAATCCATCAACCGGAAGTGTGCGAGTTTACTGAATAGGTTTTTATTTTTATGTTTTAGTTGTGTAATAGGATCCGAAGAGAGGGATCCAAAGCAGAGGACAGGATCACTCTCTAGTTTTGGAACCCTATTTTTGGATCCTATTACAGTTGTTAGCAATTTTTTTTCTGAAAATGATTTTGCTTTAAATTTTGTATACCTATCTACACACATACATACCTATCTACACACATACATACCTATCTACACACATACATACCTATCTATACACATACATACCTATTACTTTTATTTGAAACATTTTCCCGAGTAAACTTGATCTGGAGGGGGGGATTTCTATGGGGAAAATAGCGTTATGCTTTTGTCTAAAGTCCCAACCACTTCTTAAGCATTGATAAAATTTCAAATTTAAAGAAAATCGGTTAACCGAAGGTGCAGAATTTACAGAATAGGTTTTTGAGGGTTTTGGGAGGAGGGGGTGGCTTGATTTTCTAGAAAACGTCTCTAACGATATTGTTTAAACTTGAGAATACTTGCTACAGAGATAGAAACTTATCACTTTTATTGTTTTCTGAGAAAGCTCATTTAATGATTTATTTATTTATTTATTTATTTTAATTCTATGTGTATTGTCTTTCATGTTTGTTAGCTTGTGTGTGTGTGTGTGTGTATGTGAGAGAGAGAGTGATTGCAAGTGAGAAACAAAAAATGAATTTTATATAAGTGTAAATAATTGTATTATTTGTAAGGAGATTCAAAGTGCCTGTGTATGTATGTGTGCGTGGTGTGTGTGTGTGTGTGTGTGTAGTTGCCGCAGGTGTGTGTTGTACAAACGACCGTGCGGTGTTCCAAACAAATTACAGCGTACTTATATCTAACACCTCCGACGTATAAGCTAGGTCTATCATTTAGCCAGAGTTGCCGCTTTACTATATACTACAAGATACCTATTCCCGGGGCCCTGTTCCATCCACTTACACAAACACACGCACACAAGGACACCCTTCCTCTTTCCTATATCTTCCTACCTACCTACCTAATCTTACCATGCCTCTTCTACCCCTCTTATTCCATTACCTGTCTACCTTGTAAGAAAGTCCAGTTCCGTCTTCTCTACTGCAGCCAGCCACTACCCAATATCTTCAGCGGTAGGTGGAGAAAAGGGAGGGGGGGCAAAGATTGTGGCAAAGCGGGGCAACTCTATACTATTTTACACACTGGACCCTTTCCCCGACGAAAGCCTTCATCTAGTCAACTAACCTTGCTCTTCCCAATATCTTTTGAAAAAAAAACACAAATGCTAACAACTCCACCAATTCTTTCCACAGTTTCGAGTTCTGAAAGAAAAATGTTTCCAATAAAAGTGATAAGCCTTTAAATCTTGTATATTCTAAGTTTAAAGAAAATCGTTGGAGCCATTTTTGGGAAAATAGCAGAAAAGTGATCAAATATTTTTCAGTAAAAAAAAACGCATTTCCTGTCATCTGATTTTCTTCGAACTCGGAATTTCAACAACATATTTAATTCTAATTAATATTATTTAGATTGTTAAAGGATGCCGTGCACAGTAGCTAGAATCTCTGGTAAACCACAATTGCCTTCGGCTTGGCTGGGTGCCGCGACACAAAGGCATTCAAGGCAACGAAGAGGCAAACAGGCTGGCAAAGGAGCGCCTCATTTGTCCGGAACCGTTCAGCGCTATCTCGTACAGAACTGCTGTGGGGCCATTGAAAAATGGCCAACACGGAAACATACATGATATTGGAAACATATTGCGAGGCTGAGGCACTCTAAGAACTTCTCTTGGTGGGTCCCTCAAAGACACGCACAACCTTATCTCCTTGGCAGATCAAAAGTGGAGCTAAGGACAATTACTGCCCTAGTTGTTGTGGTTGGTTACGCAAAGCTGGAAAGCATCAGAGATATCTTTCGTGTTAGCCTGCTTCTTTTTGCCGTCATCGACCTATTTCAGGCGTACACCCATCATCAGGCTACTTTATGTAAAACAGTTAAACATAGATTTGCCAGAGCACACTATCACCTAAACTCTATCAACACACTATCAACTAAATGTGTATCAACTATAGGAGTATCGATGACCACAAAAAGAAGCAGGCCATCACGGAAGTTATCTCTGGCAATTACTGCCCTAATTACTGGTCATTGCCTTTTACGGAAGCATCTGCATAATATGGGTCTCCACTGCGGACCCACTTTGCAGGAAATGCAGCCAAAATGATGATACACCTCCTTCACCTTCTTGGAAAAGGGCATGAATTATGCTCGCAGACGATTCTTGAAATTTGACGCCCACATTTTGGGAGCCAAAAGTGGGATCAGAAATTTCATTCACCTCAACATTGGCGTTCCTTAATGATACAGGGCTGATGTGAGGCGTTCTACGGGATTGCACAATTGGCCTCTAAACGTGGTCTAAGTGGTGAACCCCATTGGAGGCCCCGGGTTCTAAAATAGAATTATTTAGATAATAGAATTGTGTAATAAACTAAAATAGCTTATATACTAAAAAATTTACAAGACTCCAGAAGTAATGACCTCCTAAAGGTAAATATATACAATTTTCTAAAATCTAAATATAAATAATTTGGGTAAAATTAAAAAAAAAAAAACCCAAGCTATATGCGGCCAATTCTTTATAGTATAGCGCTCCTCACTCTCCTGTGCCTGAGCACAATCCCCAAGTCATAGTTCCCTATTACTCTGCAGTGTTAATTAGTGCTTAAGTTGTATTTGTCAAAAAATTTCTCTGTGGCGACTCTGATATATTCTTAAACATTAGTCGATGTTCGTAGAAACGTGTAGGGCTAGGATTCGGGTATATCTGGGTGAGGAAGTTACTAATCTCAGGAACTTATTTTGCGTCACCTGCAGCAAAGCGACACTGGATCGACATGCCAAGCTCCAGTAGGAAGGACAGGCATATAATAACATTGATCTAACCACTGTCTTGTAAAGCAAAAGCTTATTCTCTTGGGAGAGGCTACAAAACAAGAGAAATAGCACTCGTATAGCCGCCTTTCCTCTATTGATTCTATCCCTTATGTGGTTAGCAAAGGTGAGCCTCCGGTCGAGAACCACGCCTAGATACTTGACAGTGGCAGACCAAAGTATTGGCTGAACCCCGAAACCGACATGCCGATACAACGCCGCCGGCCTGCGCCGATGGTGAACAGAATAGCCTCCTTTTTGGATGAGTTTATTACTTTCTCTTACTCCTAGTAAGAAGAAGTATTGTAATCGTTTCAAATTTTCGATATCGAGTTTTCACCGGAAATATCCGTTTTGAGGTCCCCTGAGTCCAAAAAAGTGGTTTTTAGCAAATGGTCTGTATGTATGTATGTATGTATGTATTTGAACAGCATAGCTCAAAAATGAAAAACCGTAGAAAGTTGAAACTTGATATTCCGTTTAAGTATCACCATGAAATCCGACAGTGGGTTATATGTCAAAATTCCTCAACCGAAAATACCACTTTACTAGTTAAGTTTTTTACTTTTTTACAATTTTCTCAAAAATGGCTCATACAATTTTCTTGAAACTTGGTATATTAACTACACATACAAAGAGCTATAACTTTTATTTGAAACATTTCTCCGGAAAAATTTATTTAAGGGCACTTTTGGGAGAGGGGTGGGGTTTGGTTTTTATCTAAAGTGCTATTTCAGTTTACTATACAGTTCTATCATCTAAATAATATTAATTAGAATTAAATATGTGGTTGAAATTCCGAATTTGACAAAAATCGTATGACCGGAAATGCGTTTACTTTACCTATTTAGTAAATGATTTTTTTCCCCTTTTTCGCGATTTTCTCAAAAATGGCTCCGACGATTTTCTTGAAACTTCTTATATAAACTACACATACAAAGATCTACATTTTATTATAACATTTCTCTGGGAAAATTCATTTAAGGGCACTTTAAGGGGGGGGGGGGTTATATTTTTCTCTAAAGTGCTAACATAGTTGATTATACAATTCTATCATCCAAAATAAATTAATTAGTAATTAATAGATGGCCGAACATTCTGAGTTTCAAGAAAATTAGTAAACCGGAAGTGCGCTTTTACTGAACAGATTTTTTCAGTTTTTGAGGAATTTCATTAAATTTGGGTACACTAACTATAAAATTTGTCAGTTATAATTTTGAGAACTTGAGTAAGAAAAAGTTGTGTGAGTCTGTCTCACATCAGATTTTCTTAATTTTTCACCAATTGCAGAACTTCTCGACGCAGAGCATAGCACTATCCAAACGGTTAACAATTTTATCCAGTCTCCAGGGGGGGTTATGTTTTCCTCTAAATTGGTATTCCGTTTAGGTATTACCACCGCATCAGACACATTAAGTTTCAGACAAAACCCATCAACCGGAAATGCGATTTTACTGAATGATTAAACTTCGTATACTGCCTACACACATAAATACTTATCACTCTATTATTTGTAACATTTTACCCGGAAAAATTGATTCGGGGAGGGGGGTTGGGGCAGAATAGGTTTCCTTTTTTTTTTTGTTTTTTTTTTTAGAATTTTCTCGAAAACATTTACAATGATTTTCTTTAATTTAAAATTGCTTGCTGCAGTTTTTTTTTTTTTTGCGGTGGAATAGGATACAAATCATGTCAAAATTTAGCAGTCAAAAAAACAAAAAATAAAAAAAAATTAAAACAAAAAACAAAAAAGTGAAATGTAAATATGAGTAGGTAAAAGAAGGTAGTTGGGCAGGTGTGTTTCTCGGTGTGTCAGTCTGTGTCGGTATGTGTTCAGACATACCTGAGGCACCCCAGCTTGATGCAATTAAACCTCACAAAGGGTCGTCGCACCAAATAATAGCTTAGATCAACACCTCTAAAAGAAGAAACCGCCTGTTTTCTTTAAGTAGTACCTCACGCTGTTTATGTGTGCGTGTATATATATATATATTTTTGTCTGTCTGTCTGTCAGTGTATAGTTGTAATCACATGAGACCTACAAACTATAAGCTAGATACTTCAACAATTATACTATAGTATGTATAAAAACAACTTCTTACATACACACACATACATAGACAAAACAGAACAATAGATTACCTTTAAATATCAGCCACTTGTTTATATACATATATATTTTACTATTTATACAATACTACAAACAAACAAATTGTATATACTGAGTTTTATCATTTTATTACACCCTCTTAACCCCTTATAAGAGGAAGTATTATAAACGTGTCAAAGTTTCCATATATCGAGTTGCCAACCGGAAATACAGTGTCTATGCGTGTTTTTTTTTTGCTCAATATAATTGAAACATGGCAAATACTAGAAAGTTCAAACTCGATATTTAGTTTAAAGTAACCACTAAAGGGACTTTGGCAATAAAATATTGTGCCCAGTTGGTGGATCCAGATTTCAATATCTCGTATTATTACTTTTTCAAACGAAATTTTTTTCGAAAAACCACTTATTTTGGCAGGGACTTTCAAGGGATCACAAAACGTTTTTTTCCGGTGAAAAACACGATATTCAAAAAAATTGGCACGACTGCAATATTTCCTCTTACTAGAGGAAGCATTCCATTCCAAGAGGATGCAGCAAGCATTCCAAGTTTTTAAAAAAAACATTGTAGAACCATTTCCGGTTAATATTAAAATTTTTGGGGCTGTTTTCCTAAACAAAATCGTGATAAATTGGATGAAAGAATAACTATGCAGTAAAGTTGCTTTTTCCGGTGATGGATTTTGTTCGAAAGCTTGAGATACCAGTGGTGGCACCTACATGGGTATACCATGTTTAAACTTCCAACGATGTTTCATTTTTGAGATATTCTGTTTAAACAAATACACACACGCCATTAATTATATTAAAACAAAGAAGTCATTCCATCGCGATCTACAATTAGGAGGTCCATTGTGGATCCTCAGTGATTATAGCATATCTTCCACCTTCATCCTTTTAAGCCGGCCCTAGCAAAGCTGTGAAAGCGGTTCTGTCATGAAGCTCATAGCTTTGGGATTTACCCATTCCCACATTCCCAACTGAAGCAACCTTATCTTTATCAGGCTGGCACTCTCATAAAGAATGTGTACCAGGATTTCTACTCAACCTTACAGAATCAGCAAATCGTGTGCTGTGTAAGTAGCAGCTGGTACATGTTCCAAACACATGTGCCAATTCGCCTACAATGCCGCATTAGTAGACCCACAAATATCTTTATAATCTTCCGGTTATGGTTTAGTAGATCCCTTGTAAGCTTAGGCGAATGTTTCTTGATAAAGAATTTCGCCTGCCTCTGCCCTGGTGTTCGCCTTTGATCAGTTTGAATCCGGTTTTTTTAATAAACCGTAGAAGGGTTCGGGACTTATAAAGGTATCCTTCGAACCCTCCCTCACTAGCGCATCCGCCCTCTCGTTGCCCAGAAACCCCGCATATCTCAGGCAAGTGTCAGCTTATTCCGAACAGCCACCTCGGCCAGGGAGTTTAGGCAATCCCACACCAGTTGCGATACTATTTGGTGTGAGGGAAGTGTCTTTAAGGCAGCCTGGCTATCGGAGTATATGGCCAGTCTCTTCCCCACATGTCCTTGCCTTACAATCTCCTTAGCACAGACCTGTAACGCCACCACTTTGGCCTGAAAGATCGTGGCGTATTTCCCCAAACTGGCCTTAATCTTGGACCTTTGGTGTCTTTGAGGGAATGGACTTAGAGAAAACACAGCCTTTACTGGAGGCTAATTACTGGGGCAAAACACACCAAGGAGGTGGTGATGTTAGGGTTGCATAAGAGAAGAATCAGGAAGACCCACTGTCTAGGTAGGAATCAGATTTATCTGATAGTGGGCCTGTTCAAAAGGCATGATAGGTTCAAAAAACATCTGCACAAGGTGCGGTTAATTAAGTCGGAGCTCTTGTGCAGACTATGACAGGAAGAGGAGGAGACGGCCTCTCACTTGTTGTTCGACTGCGTTCCAATCGGCAAGATCTTTGGCACGTTAAGAGCCTGAGCAAGAAGGACTAGTGGGGAACACCCTTAACCTCATGAAGAGAGGAGGTTTCCTCTACTAGGCACAAGGGGGTTGGCACAGTAAAGCTGGCTGCGTTGTCTGGGTTGGAGCCCTCCCCTGTTCCAATCTAATCAAATCTAATCTAATCTTGACCATAGGCCTGCCCCCGTAGAACCCAGGCTCTGACCCCAGTCTGAGTCTTGGAGACGTCCGTATACCAGTCCGAGTTACCGAGCTGAGGAATGCTACTATCCCATTCATTTCTGATCGGTATTTTAACGGAAAATTTCCATCGAAATCATACAGAACATTCGCTAAAAATTGTTTTTTCATACTCAGGGCATATTTCCGGTAAAAATTTAATTTCTTTAAATTTCACACAATCGCAAAAGTATATGTAAGTATATTTTCTATTTACGTTTATTATTAAGAAATAATATAGAAAATTAATAAATACAATAACTCCTTGGAGAAATTAAATTGTCCATCTATTTTGAAGGTTGTGTGTTGGGGATTATTGTGTCATGAACGGCATATTGTGTGGCAGATAATTTGATCAATGAGGGATTATTCTGCGACTCGTTTTTCCCATCTGCAACATGGCATGTCCAAACCATCTCATCATTGGGAATTAGCTGCAATTTACAAAGAAATAGTACTGAAATCCCTGGATTAATTTACTCATTTGTCGTCACTTTTGGGCAGGCAGGTGGGCAAGGAGGGAGACAAGCCCCCACCCAGAGTAGGTAGTAGAAGTGATTAAATTCTAGTCCAGAAGAACGCACTAACAATATTGAATCAACTGGCTAAAAAATCAATTTCACACAGAGAAAATGTTTACTGAATAACATCTATACGTTATCTGTGTACATGGTATTCGAGACTTGAAGATTACCAATTTTTGCAAAAAAAATCTGGTGTGAAACACTCACACAACTTTCTCTTACTCCAGTTCTCAAAATTACAATTGACAAAATTTTATAGTTAGTGTACCAACCAAATTTAATGAAATTCTACGAAAACTGAAAAAACTGTTCAGTAAAAAGCGCACTTCCGGTTTACTATTTTCTTGAAACTCAATATTTTGGCCATCTATTTATTTCTAATTAGTTTTGTTTGGATGATAGAATTGTATAATCAACTAAGATAGCACTTTACAGAAAAGCATAACCCCACCCCATCTCCCCAAAAGTGCCCTTAAATGAATTTTCCTAGAGAAATGTTTTAAATTAAAGTTGTAGATCTTTGTATGTTTAGTTTATATATGAGGTTTCAAGAAAATCGTTGGAGCCATTTTTGAGAAATCGCGAAAAAGTGAAAAAAATCATTTAGTAAAGTGGTGAAGTAAACGCACTTCCGGTTATCCGATTTTTTCAAACTCGGAATTTCAACAACAAATTTAATTCTAATTAACATTACTTAGATGACAGAATTGACTAATAAACTGAAATATCACTGAATAAACTGAAATAGCACTTTAGAGGAAGCCGAAAGCCCACCTCTCCCTTAAAGACTAGAAGCAGTGTCTCTGATTGGTATTCCCCGTTTAGAATATCCAGCAGTTCAGAAGTGCCACTTTACTGAATGTATTTTTCCTTCCACTTACTCTTAATAAGAAAAAGTATTGTAATCGTGCCAAATTTTCGATATCGAGTTTTCACCGGAAATATTCATTATGAGGTCCCTTGAGTTCCAAAAAAGTGGTTTTTAGAAAATGATCTGTGTGTTTGTGTATATATGAACAGCATAGCTCAAAAAAGAAAAATCATAGAAAGTTCAAGACTTGATATTCCGTTTAGGTATCACCATGGGACAGTACGTTATCTGTCAAAATTCCTCAACCGGAAGTACCACTTTACAAGTTGGTTTTTTTACTTTTTTGCGTTTTTATCAAAAATAGCTCCGACGATTTTCTTCAAACTTAGTATATCAACTACACATACAAAGAGCTATAACTTTTATTTGAAACATTTCTCCGGAAAAATTGATTTAAGGGCACTTTTGAGGGAAGGGTGGGGTTAGGTTTGCATCTCAAGTTTACTATACAATTCTGTCATCTAAAAAATGTTAATTAGAATTGAATATGTTGTTGAAATTCCGAGTTTGAAAAAAAATCGTATAACCGGAAGTGCGTTTACTTCACCACTATACTAAATGATTTTTTTCACTTCTTCGCGATTTTCTCAAAAATGGCTCCAACGATTTTCTTGAAACTTCTTATATAAACTAAACATACAAAGATCTACAACTTTTATATAAAACAGTTCTCTAGGAAAATTCATTTAAGGGCACTTTTGGGGAGGTGGGGTTATGTTTTTCTCTAAGGTGCTATCATAATTGATTGTACAATTCTATCACCCAAAGAAAATTTTAATTAGAAATAAATAGATTGTCAAAATTCCGAGTTTCAAGGAAATCAGTAAACCGGAATTACGCTTTTACTGAACAGGTTTTTTCAGTTTTCGACGAATTTCATTAAATTTGGGTACACAAACTATAAAATTTATAGTTTATTTAATTAATTAATTTTTTTGAAAATGGTCTGTGTGTGTGAACAGCATAGCCCAAAAAACGAAAAATCTTAGAAAGTTTAAGACTTGATAGTCCGTTTACGTATCACCATGAGATCCGACAATAAGTTATCTGTCAAAATTCCTCAACCGGATATACCAATTTACTGAATGCTTCCCCCTCCCCACACTTTTTTTTTGCAATTTCCTTTAATTTGGTAAAACAACTAACTAAACATACAAAGAGCTATAACTTTTATTTGTAACATTTCTCGTGGGAAAATTCATTTAAGAGCAATTTTTGGGGTGGGTGGGGTTAGGTTTTTTCCTCTAAAGTACTATTTCAGTTTATTATACAATTCTATCATCTAAATAATATTAATTACAATTAAAAATATGTTGTCAGAATTCTGTGTTTGAAGAAAATCGTTTAATCGGAAATGCTGTTTTTTTTATAGTTTTCTACGATTTTATCCATAAAAATACCCGACGGTTTGTCACTTTTGGGTCTATCACTTTTGTTTGGAACTTTTTTCCACATAATGTTTATTTAAAGCAGTTATGGTGTGGGGAATTGTATGGTTTCCTTAAAAAAAAAAAAAAAGGCATAGTGGCGTGGTGGGGGGATAAGTACTAACCTACTAATCTTGGCAGGTAGAGAAATGATGATTATATTATGGCCCAATAGAGAGCTCTAGCTAGAAGCAGGCGATAACAGCTATGCGCCAAAGCTTAAGGTGGAGCTTAATCCGGAAGACGGTGGCCCTACTCACGGGCCATTGTAGGCTCAATAAACACATACATCGTATGGACCTTACAAGGGGAAGAAAAACGGCACTGCTGTTTTGTGTGGCTGAGGCTTTGCCTCCTTGGTTAGGAAAGGCTGGCACCTGCAAGCTTCACGTAGGGACTGTTCAGTCTTATTAAGCAGACAGATCCCAAGACTGTGCTCTAATATTGTGGATGCTCCTCGTTCTAAGCAGCAGTTTCCCACCCCTGCAGCCCAAAAGCCCGTTCAGGGACAGAGCTGGAGGTGCCATAGGTCGTGGATCCAACAATAGACCACAATTAACTACACCTTTTATTTGAAATATTTCTCCTAAAAAATTCATTTAAGTTGGTTATTTAGGGCGATGGGCGGGATTATTTTTTCCTCTAAAGTCTGTAGTTTTTTCTTTCTTTCTCTAACGGCTGTTAGAGGATGTATTGTAATCATGTCAAATTTTCGAAATCGAGTTTTCAACAGATATATCCGTTTTGACGTCCCCTGAGTCCAAAAAGACCATTGGTCTGTGCCTCTGTCTGCATTGGACATCATATCTCAAAAACGAAAAATTGCAGAATGTTCAAACTTAATATATCGTTAGAGTGCTACCAGGAGAGACCTGAGAATAAGCTTCTCCTAAAAATCGTTCAACCGGAAGTGCCACTTTACTGAATGTGTGTTTTTTTTTTCGTTTTTTTTTGTGATTTTCCTCAAAAACGGCTCCAACGATTTTCTACTACGGATGACACAAAAGTTTTGTCGGTTCTTGAATGGAATTGTTTGTTTACCTATCCTGTTCTGCATCAGACTTTAATCCTTAACTAGTCATGTTTAATCAGAAAGAGAACCTTTCAAACAACAAACTGTTCAAACTCAATTATCGTATCTCTTTCAAACCATCTGTGCTACTCTTTTAATATGAATTCAGAAAAATTTGAAATTCGTGTACTTTTACGGCATTATTGGAAACAAAGATTTACTGAAGCGGGCTGCTGCTCGAAACATATGTGAATTGAAGGGGGAAGGTGTTGTGAATGAAAGGACTGCGCAACGTTGGTTTAGGCGTTTCTACAGCGGCGACACCACCCTTGGAGATAAAGCAAGTTCTGGGCGCCCATCTGAGTGGGACATTCAGGCTACAGAAAGGGCAGTCAATGAAAATCCGTCAACTAGTACCCGCCAACTGTCGACTATTCTTGGGCCTTCTAGGGAAACAATATGCCGTCATCTCAAATCCCTTGGAAGAAATTTTAGGAGTTGCCAAGCCCAACGTCGGGTAGATGTATGTCAACAACTGCTCACCAGTCCTAAAGACACACGTTTTTTGAAAAGAATAGTCACTTGTGATGAGAAATAGATCTTTTACCGCAACCCTGACAAACACACAAGCAGTGGTTAAAACCAGGCCAGTTACCGAATCCAGTTGTGAGACATAATAATTTTGCACATAAAGTTATGTTGTGTGTTTGGTGGAATTTCGAGGGTGTGGTGTACTTTGAACTGGGTTTCCTGATGGTTGTGCTATAAATCCAGAACTATATTCGAGGGTGTATGAAGTTTTGGTTCAGAAATATCCTGTCCTAGTGAATCGGAAGGGAGCATCTTCTACAACAAGATAATGCTCGTCCTCATACCGCTAGAATAACTCTGAATAAAATTGAAGAACTTGATAGTCTAGAACTTCTACTACACCCTGCATACAGCCCTGATCTTGCCTCCCCCCCCTCTGACTATTACTTGTTTCGCTGAATGCCTCATTTTCTTCGGGGGAGACAGTTCAATAATCAGCAAGAAATCGAAAAAAGGTGTTCGCGAGTTCTTCGAATCAAAAGATAAAGATTGATATCTGCGAGGTCTTCAACAGTTGGTATGATAAGTGGGCTCAAGACAGTCCAACATGATGGGTTATACATTGAGAATTGAACTGTAAGGTGTTATTTTTCAAATTCAATTTTATTGTACTGTACAAACACCGACAAAACTTGTATGTCATCATAGTATAAACTTGGTATATCAACTACACATATAAACAGCTACAAGTTTTTGTTGTTGTTGTAACATTTCACTGGGAAACTTCATTTAAGGCAGACAGCTTTTGGTTTCATAGGAAGGTATTATATATTCTTCTAAAGTGCTATTTCAGTTTATTACACAATTCTATCATCGCTTAATTAGAATTAGGTTTTTTTACTGAACTTTTCGGCATTTTTTCTCCATTAAAACACCAATGGATTTCTTGAAATTTCTTACATAAACTATGAATACAGAGGCCTATCACTTTTGTTGGGAACTATTTTCCGGAGAAAGTGCATTTAAATAAGTTTTGGTGCATGGTTTCCTCAAAACAAAAAAGTCATTTTGATTTAGATTCTGCCCAATTGATATAAAATTGAAGACAATGTAACATTTAGTAAAAATGATAAGTTTTAAGGGAAATTTCTCACTTAAATCTGTGTAAACTGCAGTAAGAGAAAAGATTTTTTTGTGTTCCCTCCCTAAAGTTTCGAATTTGTTAATAGGCATTATTTGTGTAATTGTCTTTAATTTGTAATATTTATTCAAATGAGTTATATTATATTTTGTTTTAATCTAAGAAAATTGATGTTAAAACTTAATTGAGCAGGCAATCAGTGTTAAAAATGTATTTTTTTTTTTTTTTTTTTTTTTTTTTGGCGGCAACTTTTACAATAGAAATTATACAAACAGCTTGAAGAAGAAAAGGGCACCGCCCCCTAACGGGGTGCAATTACTTTTCATCTGTAAACTTCACCGACTAACAGTTAATTAGTGTTATTATTGTTCCACTTATTGTTAATTTTTTTTTTTTTTTTTTTTTGAATCTATAATTAATTATATTACAATATTAATTGTCTTTTAATTTTTTTCTCTTTTAATAATGCCGACAAGTGAAATTTTTAATTTATTAACAATTATAATGAATTTTTCTAAATAAAAATTGATATGTTTCTATCTATGCAGCAAACATTTCCAAAGTTTAATGAAAATCGTTGTACACGGTTACGAGAAAAGTCCCTTGCCTCCCCCCAAACACAAAAAATCTCAAAAACCTATTTTGTAAAATAGCAATTCCGGTTAACCGACTTTTTATCAAATTTCCAATTCTAGCAATGCTGCTAATATGTATTAGTATTATGTAGGTGTAAGAAACCATATTATGTATATGTGCATCCAAAATATAATGAATAAAAAAGTCGCACTTCCGGTAAGGAATATTACATAGAAGGGAAGGGAATAGCTAAGTGGTTAGCGTACTGGACTTCCATGCGGAGGATCCGAGTTCGAGTCCAGCTGTGCTGCCCTTAGATAGTTTCTTCCTAGGAGCCACTACAGCTCATTGTCCGGTGATGGAGTGTTTGTATGTAACGAGAGAACCCTGTCCGGAGGCCAGCAGTGCACTGAGAAGGCTCCGGGCGCCAATGACCATAGACGTTGACATGCCTTAAAAACACTCACACAACTTTCTCTTACTCCAGTCCTCAAAAATCATAATTGACAAAATTTTATAGTTAGTGTACCCAAATTTAGTGAAATTCGTCGAAAACCTGTAAGAATTGTTCAGTAAAAGTGCCACTTCCGGTTTACTAATTTTCTTCAAACAACTCGGTATTTTGGCCATCTATTTTTTTTTTCTAATTAATTTTGTTTGGATGATAGACCCCACCCCTCCTCTAAAAGTACCCTTAAATGAATTTTCCCAGGGAAATGTTATAAATAAAAGTTGTAGATCGTTGTATATCTACTTTATATAGGAAGTTTCAAGAAAAACGTCTGAGCCATTTTTGAGGAAATCGCGAACAAGTGAGAAAAAAATCATTTAGTAAAGTGGTAAAGTAAACGCACTTCCGGTTATCCGATTTTTTTCAAACTGGGAAATTTCAACAACATATTTAATTCTAATTAACATTATTTAGATGACAGAATTGTCTAATAAACTGAAATAGCACTTTGAGAAGCCATAACCCCACCCCTCCCCCATAACTGGCGCTTAAATGAATTTTTCCAGGGAAATGTTTCAATAAAAGTTGTAGCTCTTGGTATGTGTAGTTGATATACCAAGTTTGAAAAAAATTATCAGATCCGTTTTTGAGAAGATTGCAATAAAGTAAAAAAAAAAAAAAACACTAAAGTGATATTTCCGGTTGAGGAATTTTGACAGATAACGTACTGTCAGATCCCATGGTGATCCTAAATGTGGAATATCAAGTTTCAACTTTCTACGGTTTTTTGTTTTTGAACTATGCTGTTCACATACACACACTCAAAATATATCATTTTGGACTCAGGGGACCCTCAAAATGGATATTTCCGGTGAAAACTCTATATCAAAAATTTGACACGATTATAATACTTCCTGTTACTAGGAGTGAGAGAAAATATAATAGACTGAATGGCCACTTTAGAGGGAAGCCCCTAACGTGTCAGTTACCCCCACTCCCTCAGAACACCCTTTAAATGGCTTTACCCAGAAATATGTTTCAAACAAGAAGTTAAGATCTTTGTATGTGCAGTTGGTATGCCAAGTATTTGTAGTGCAAAATCACGAATATATACTAGATTAAAACTAGTCTTAGATGTATTCTACCCGTGTATAGTTTTGAGGATAAGGGAATTGTATTTTACCTGTAATATCTAGTATTCTGTAAATTAGATGGGGCCGATTTCCATATCTTATGTTGGAACATGCGGTCACGGATAGTGTAAACAAAATAAAAATAAAATAAAATATAAAAGGGGGCTACGCCCCCGCCCATTGGGTGGTAAACTAAAAATTCCTTCTATACAAGGAAAAAAACTACAAATTGTAGGTTACACACAATAGTATCATATACAGCTCAAAAGGCAAAAGGCCTACTAACAATGGCCGCGCTAGTAACTGCAAAATGTCTATTGAGTTTTTGATCAGCTTGTTAAAAAAAATGTCTGACCTTTGTAGTCAAGACAATAATTCCTATTTGTTGGGTTTTGTCTATATTATTTACTTATATACTTTAATAACAAACGTTACAAAGTTACCAGAAAATATGTTACAAATAAAAATGATAGGCCTATATCTGTGCAATTAATATTCCAAGTTTAAAGGAAATCCTTGTAGCCGTTTTTGGAAAAATCCCCAAAAAATACCTTCAAAAATTTATTGCTGTACAGTCTAATTTTTGGTAGCATATAAATTTTTATGGAAATGGTAGAACCATGTATTGTACTAAAGTGGCTAGTTCGTGGAAGGGTTTATGCTACCTTTTTGCCACTACAGAAATTCTCCTAACAACACTACTGAAAATTAATTTGTTCACATACATACATACATTTTTGGTTAGAAAAACTTAAATAATAAAAAATCTGATGTGTAACACACACACGTTTTTTCTAATTAAACAGAAAGGACTGGTGAGAGGGTGCCTTCAAGCTTCATCCAGCAGTCTCTCTCCAGAATCCTAGGTCTAATTAAACAGACAGGACTGAAGTAAGTTTACTCTAACCTGTGGGGGCCTTCAAGCTTCATCCAGCATTCTCTCTCCATAATTCTAAGTCTAATTAAACAGACAGGACTGAAGTAAGTTTACTCTAACCTGTGGGGGCCTTCAAGCTTCATCCAGCAGTCTCTCTCCATATTCTAAGTCTAATTAAACAGACAGGACTGAAGTAAGTTTACTCTAACCTGTGGGGGCCTTCAAGCTTCATCCAGCAGTCTCTCTCCAGAATCCTAGGTCTAATTAAACAGACAGGACTGAAGTAAGTTTACTCTAACCTGTGGGGCCTTCAAGCTTCCTCCAGCAGCTCTCTCAGAATCCTAGGTCCTAATGAAACAGACAGACTGAAGAAGTTTACTCTAACCTGTGGGGGCCTTCAAGCGTCCATCCAGCATCTCCTCCTCTATTACCTAAGTGCAATTAAACAGCCAGGACTGAGGTAAGTTTACTCTAACTGTGGGGCCTCAAGCTTCATCCAGCAGTCTCTCTCCATTCTAAGTCTAATTAACAGACAGGACTGAAGTCGTTTACTCTAACCTTGGGGCCTCAAGCTTCATCCAGCAGTCTCTTCTCCAGATCCTAGGTCTAATTAAACAGACAGTACTGAAGTAAGTTTACTCTAACCTGTGGGGGCCTTCAAGCTCATCCAGCAGTCTCTCGCCAGAATCCTAGGTCTAACTAAACTAGACAGGACTGAAGTAATTTTACTCTAACCTGTGGGGGCCTCAGCTTCATCCCAGCATTTCTCTCCAGACATTCCTAAGTTCTAATTAAACAGACAGGACGGAAGTAAGTTACTACTCTAACTGTGGAGGTCCTTTCAAGCTTCACCAGCAGTCCCCTCTCTCCATATTCTAAGTCTAATTAAACCAGACAGGACTGAGTAAGTTTACTCTAACCTGTGGGGCCTTCAACTTCATGCCAGCATTCTCATCTCCAGCACCTAGGTCTAATTAAACAACAGGACTGAAGAAGTTTACTCTAACCTGTGGGGCCTTCAAGCTTCATCCAGCATTCTCTCATCCATAATTCTAAGACCCGTCTAATTAAAACGACGGACTGCAGTAAGTTTACTCTAAACCTGTGGGGCCTCAACTTCATCCATCATTCTCTCGCCAGAATCCTAGGTCTAATTAAACAGACAGGACGGAAGTAAGTTACCACTCTAACCTGTGGGGGCCTTCAAGCTTCATCCAGCAATTCTCCTCCATAATTCTAAGTCCTATTAAACAACAGGACTGAAGTAAGTTTACCTAACCTGTGGGGGCTTTCAGATTCATCCAGCGGAGTTTTCCCTCCAGATTCCTATGTCTAATTTAAACAGGCTGGCCCGGTGCAAGAACAGTCTAATGTGGGTTGCTGCCCACAGAACCGTCTAATTTGGGGTGCTGCCCACAGCACAGTCTAATGTGGGGGTGCTGCCCAGCAGAACAATCTAATGTGGGGGTGCTGCCCAGCAGAACAGTCTAATGTGGGGGTGCTGCCCAGCAGAACAATCTAATGTGGGGGTGCTGCCCAGCAGAACAGTCTAATGTGGGGGTGCTGCCCAGCAGAATCTAATTGACATTTTATTTTAGTAAAACTTCCAAATTTGAGGAAAATTCTGGCGAATTAGAATTTTGTTAATAATTACGATACTTAAGAGAGAATTGATACATTTCTTGAACTACAAAAATTACTTAGTAATCTCGTAGTGGCAAGATATCTTAAAGAATTGTTAATGCAAGGTGAATCCATTAGAACACAAAAACTGCCATTGATGATTTGGCTTGTAACACACCGACAAACAGATAATTTCGATTTTTCATCAATTTATAGACAAGCCGACAAAATAACTGAGAACAATTTGCCAAAAAACTATATATTACCTGCTCAAAAACCTTTTTAACAACTGCGTAAAATTTGATAGTTGAAATAGGTAAACTATTAGTTCCACTAATCGTCTCCAATGTAAGAATGCTTTAGAAAGTTAAGCACAATTAATGTTTCTTTTCAACAATACTGAATTGAAAAAAAAAAAATCTGGTGTGAAACACTCAAACGACTTTTTCTTAAAACTTATAATTTTTAAAAAAATGTTTTTGCTTGTCTTCAATTTTTATATCAATTGGAGAAATCTAAAATTAATAAAATGTACTTTTTGGAGGAAACGATGGGAAAAAACGGAAAAAAAGTTCCAAACAAAAGTGACAGGCCTCTTGTAGTCATAATTAGTGTAAGAAATTTAAAGAAATCAATCGGTGTTTTTATGGAGAAAAACGGTGAAAAGTTCAATAAGAAAACTCAATTCCATTCAACCGATTTTTTTCAAATTCAGAATTTTGGTAACACATTTAACTCTAATTAGTATTGTTTGGGTGGTAGAGTAGGACCATAAACGGAAATAGCACTTTGGAGGAAAACATAATTCCTCCGTATCAAACCAAAAGCTGCCTGCATTAAATGAATTTTCCCAGCGAAATGTTGTAAGACTGTTGTAGGGGATTATGCGCTGCGACCTGCAAGAGGTCTATTGTGCCCTCCGAAGCCTTCTCAGTGCATTGCCGGCCTCCAAGCAGTGTTCTCTAGCTACAGACAACACTGCCCATCACCGGAAAGTGAGATGTAGAGGTTCCTAGTAAGAGAAAATCTAAGGGCAGCATGCTGGATTCGAACCCGGAATCTCTGCGTTCCTAGTCCAGCGCACTACCACTGAGCTAATCCCTTCCTTCTCCCTTGCTTACGGCAAATTAACTAGGGACGAAGACCCTAGTTTGTATATTGTGTTTGTTCTTATCTGTAAAGTGTAGAATGTATGTAGTTTAAGTGTATTGTATACTGTTCTGGCGAAGTGCATGGAGTACAGAGCGGGGTCGCTACTCCCCAAGTAACTGAAAGCAACAGATACCCCTTGCGGGCAACTGAAATGTTATAAAATATAAGTTATAGCTCGTTATATGACTAGTTGATATATGAAGTTTAAAGAAAATAATTGGAGCCATTTTGGAGTAAATCACAAAAAACTAAAAAAAATTCACTAAAACGGTACTTCTGGTTGAACGATTTTTACGAAAAACATGTTTTCCAAGTCTCCTGGTGGCACTTTAATGAAACACTATGTTTCAAAAAAATCGTTGAAGCCAGTTTTGAGTAAATTGCCAAAAAAAACAAAAAAAAACGACAAAAATCATTCAGTAAATGGTATACTTCCGGTTGAGGAATTTTGACACATAACTTACTGTCCTGATGCCCGCAAGAAGTATTTGTTGCATGCAGTTACTTGGGGAGTAGCGACCCCACGGGTTAACTCAGCTCAGTACTCCACGCACTTCGTCAGTTAACTTCGACAATTCGACACTTAAACTACATACACTCTACACTTTACAGACAAGGACAAAAAACATCACACAACTAGGGTCTCCGTCCTTAGTTAATTGGCGTAAGCCAAGGGAGGAAAGGGGATTAGCTCAGTGTGTAGCGCGCTTGACTAGCAACGCGGAGTCCCGGGTTCGACTCCTAGGATGCTGCCCTTAGATTTCTCTTCCTAGGAGCCTCTACAACTCACTGACCCCGGTAATGGACAGTGTTGTCTGTAGCTAGAGACTGCACTGCTTGGTGGCAATGCACTGAGAAGGCTCCGAGGGGGGGCACAATAGACCTCGCAGGTCACAGTGCAATAATCCCCTACAACAATCTACAATCTACAACATTTCACTGGGGAAATTCATTTAAGGCAGGCAGCTTTTGGTTTGATGGAGAGGAACTATGTTTTCCTCTAAAGTGTTATTCCCGTTTATGATACTATTCTATGATAGTGGTTAGCGTACGGGATTCCCACGCGGAGGACCTGAGTTCAAGTCTCAGCTATGCTATCCTTAGATTTTCCCTTCCTAGGAGCCACTACAACTCACTGTAGGGTGATAGGCAGTGTTGTCTATAGCCAGAGAACACTTTTTGGAGGCCGGCAGTGTACTGAGAAGGCTCCTGGCGGGGGGCACAATAGATCTTTCAGGTCACAGTGCAATAATCCCCTACAACAATCTACAATCTGCTTGGCTGATCGCGTTTAGGTATCCACTTAAATATCAAGAAGGAATATCAAGCTTGAACTTTCTACGGATTTTTCGTCATTTTCTAAAAAAACAACATTTTTTTGTTGTTTTTGATTTTTGGGAGGGGGGATCACGGGGCCCTATATTTCCGGGTGAAAACACGATATTAAAAATTTTGACACAAATTAGACATACTTCCTCTTACTAGGAAGCTCAAACTTGTTATTCCGTTTAAGCACTCCCACCGTTAACAGATACTACATTTCGGGCAAAACCTATCCACCCGGTGAGTGTGCCACTTTATTTTACTGAATGGTCTTTTCGTGATCATTTTTCGTGATTTTTTTTGTTCCGAAAAATACAATGATTAACTTTAAACTTCGTGTAATATCTACGTATTGATTATTTTTTTAGGGAGACGTTGTGGGGGGGGGGGGCACGGTAGCGTAGTTTCCTTCGCTTCACCACTTCAGTACAATGTATGGTTCAAAATTTTATGATATTTAAAGTAAATTTATCATTTAATATAACCTAACTGTACGTAAGTGGAGTAAGAGAAAGTTGTGTGAGTGTTTCACACCAGAATTTTTTTAATTTTTTTAATTTTATTTATTATTATTTTTATTATTCCTAGATTTTAATCAGTTAGTTATTACTGTTAATGGATGTCCGCTTACTAATTGTTCTATGTTAGATTAGTAATGTTAACTTTCAACACAATCTAAAAATGACATGAATAGAAGCCGCCAAATAAGAACTTCGCGCCTTTGGTAATATCAATAGAAGATTATTCTATGGACGGCGTTTTTTTTTAGTTTTGTTTTCTATGAGTGTAGTCTATTGTCTATTTCTATTGAAACATTATAGATACAGTCGTCGGCATTTCAATCCTTTGAACTCATTTATAACATTGAAAAAAATTATTGTCCACATAATCAACAAATCAAATCCCTTATATAATTAAGTTTTTCAAATGTCTACAGGTTCTTTGTCTAAAATAAAGGGACCGTCTTATTGTATTGTAAATAAAACGCATATTTTTTTATATTATTTTTATTCTATTTCAACAGGTGATATTAATGGAAAAGTTTTTAAAAGAAGGAAATACGAAAAATACTGGAAAAACTACAAAAAAAAAATGAAACCTCAAAACTAAAGTCGCACTTGATCCTGATGTAGTACTTTAGAGGAAAGTAAAACGTTAGCTATATTTATATGTACTAGGGCAAGGTGAATCTCGGTCTAGCCTATAGATGGCACTGCTACAAATGAAATTACTGTTTTGGTATGTTGGCAACTCTTGTTGCAAAAGTAAATACCAACGGCTGTTTAAAATAAGCGTGTTGTGTATTTTTTGACAAAATAAATAAACTTGGTATACACCGTTCCATCATAAAATTCTAATTCTTCGTTTTGCATAGGTTTATCACCAACAGAAATTCATTCAAAGTTGGTGAAAATGTATAAGGAGTCCTGCACCTTCGTATCAACAGTAAAAAAAAAAAAAAAAAAAAAAAAAAAAAAAA
>JAAEAF010014576.1:0-61524 GCA_011037195.1 Triatoma infestans | reverse complement strand
TTTTATTGTTTAAGAAAATTCTTGTACAATCTGAGTGTGGATTAATACATTAGATAATAATTACAAATAAGAACAAAACATGGACCAGACATAAAATTAAATTTAAACCACAAATATATAAAATTAAATAATTCCTTATCAATAGTACAAATTGAATATATATAAAACTTATTAAATTTAAGCTCAATGAATTCAATTTTTTATAACCAGAAACAAAATTAAATTTAAACCAGAATAATATAAAATTAAATATTTACTTATCAACAATACTACTAATTAAATATAAATAAAATTTAAGCTCATTGAATTCAAGTTTTTATAACTAAATACAAGATTAAATATAAACCAAAATAATGTACAATTAAATAGTTACTTGTTATGAGAATAGAAATTAAATATCAATAAAACTTATTAAATATAAATACAATGAATTCAGTTTTTCATAGCTATCTATTGTTAACAAATTATTAAGTTGTGTCTGTATATTTGTGTTTGTTAAATATTTATTTATAAACTTATTGCGGTTTGTAAAATTAGCCTGACATTGTATTAACAGATGGTGCAACGGTTTTGAAACAATTTTAAAACAAATCGGACAATTTTCTTCCGAAACTATGGAAATTGTAGAACCTTTAATAAACAGCTTTACGAAATTGTCACCAGATAATCTTAACTGACTTACTGCTCTTAATTTATTAATATTAATATTATATTTCAAATATGGCTGTGGCTCGAAATAATTAAAATCAGTTATGAGTCTGAAAGAAGAGGCAAACTTTGAGTTAAGTACTCTATTAATGTCCTTACTGAGAAGGTGATTTTGCATTTTAAGGATAATAGAGTTTTTGTTATTCAAAACATATTCACGGTCCATTAAATGAAAGAAATATGGGTCGCCTACAGCTTCTGTCCATAATCTAATCATTGTCACCCAATTGTAATCAATATTATGTTTGTCATTATTATCAGAAGAACATAAATCATCAAGACATTGTTTCACAAACCTATCATTTGGAAGGGAAAGTAGCTTTATCCAATATTTTATAACTTTTTTAAATACCTGTAAACTGAGAGGAGCTCTACCTGTTTCAAGTCTTACCATATAATGAGGGGTATGCTGTGGCCAAAAAAAAAGTGTCTTCAAGAACTTACTTTGAACAGCTTCCAATGGTTCCATATATCTCAGAGACCACACCTCAGAGCAGTATAAGGTTGCCGAAGACACCATGGAATCAAAAAGAGTCATTTTTGTTTCCCAACTATCACTTTTACTTTTTATTAAAATATCTTTAACTTTTACACTTGCAATTATTGATTTTTGTGAGAAGTGATGTAAGGCATCTTTAAACTTACCACTGGAAGAAAATGGAACTCCTAAATAGATATAGCTTTTAGTGTAGCTTAACTTCACTCTCTCAAAATACAAATCTTTTAATTTCCTTGTTCTGGGAGACTTATGAAACACTAAAACTTTAGTTTTTTGGATATTTACGTCCAAAAAATTATCTTTACAATACTGGGCCAAGATGTTTAAATACTTTTGCGCGTCATGCCAAGAGTATCCAAACAACACCAGGTCGTCTGCAAACAAAAGCATATTGATATCATTTGATACAGTGAGTTTAATTCCTGGTGCCTCATTCTTTTTGAAAAATGATACAATATCAGCTATGAATAAAATAAAAAGGGCCGGACTAGACTTTCCCCTTGTAGCAAACCACAAGAAATCTCTATTTCCTCCGAAAGTTCTTGATGTAACTTAATTTGCATGACGGCATTATCATAAAGAATTCTAATAATCCTGATCATTTTTCCACTGACACCCATTTTAAAAAGTTTATCCCACAGTAAGTCATGTTGCACACAATCGAAGGCTTTTTTGAAATCTACAAATGTCGCATAAATGTAAGCTCCCTTCCTTTTTAAATTAATTGAAATAAGTGACGCCAAAGTAAATATTTGGTCAACACAACTTCTCCCTTCTCTAAAGCTAGCCCGCTCTTCAGGTAAAACACCCATGTATTCAGCCCAACTTAACAACCTGCGAGCAAGAATACTAGTAAAAAGTTTAGTTATGTTATTTAAAATAGAAATTCCCCTATAATTATCGAAATCTTTTTTTATCCCCTTTCTTATATATTAAATTCAGTTTGGATCTAGACCATTGTTTCGGTAATATTTCGGTAGCTAAGATAGTATTATAAAGGTTAAGTAAGTAATGTTCCCATTCGGGTGGCATACTCTTATAAACTTCGTACGGGATATTGTCAAAACCTGGAGTTTTATTATTTTTAGCAGTTCTAATAGCGAATTGTAACTCGTCTAAAGTTATGAGTCTATCTAAAAATGGGTCATCTACAGAGAAAAACAGTTTGTCCGAAATTAACTTTTTGTTGTAAATTTGTATATAGTATTGGGTCCAATTGTTCAAGTCTATTTCATTAACTAATGGCTTATAACCATTTACTGATTTTATAGCTTTCCAAAATTGAGAACTATTTCTAACATTTCTAATAGATTCCAAAAATAAGCTATGTTGATCCTTTTTCTTTTTATTAATCAGATTTCGGTATAAGGTTCTTTGATCTATATAATTTTTAAGAAGTTTGGGGTTTTTATATTTAAGATACAACCTGTATTTACGGCGAAGAACATTTTTTTGCTGCCTACATTCGTAATCAAACCATACTTGTTTAGCCGGATATTTTATTTTATTGTTCTGCCGCCTAAAAAATATCATTGATGAATCAGAGAACGCTTGTTCAATAGCATCTATGAAGTTACTGTACAGCTTATTAACATCACTGTCATTAAAGTAGATTCTATAAGAAGATGACAAACTTCTTTGAAATGAAAGTATTTTACTTTTATCCCATCTAATAGTTTTTAACAGAGGTGTTTGATCAGAATATTTTTTTTTAACTTTGTGGGATTTGGTCTGATACGGGATTTCAATAATACAAGTGCACATCAAATGATCGAATAATTCAGAAATTAAATTAATTGTTAAATCACAGAATAAGTTAAGAAAATTTTCATTAATCCAGACTAGATCGATAATACTATTACCCCTTGTACTAATATAAGTAAATTTACCTGGGTTGTCTGACAATGAACGCCCATTACATAAAAAAAACTCTAGTGTCTCCATACTTTCAACTAATAATTTACCTCTTCTACTGACTACATTATCCAAAGATGTTCGAACACCAACCAACTGAAAGTTCTCAGAAATATCGTCATCGTCGAAGCTGTTAAGATTACCTACTCGGCAATTAAAATCACCTAACACAATTACACAACTATTTTGATAATTATATTTAATTCTATTTATAGTGTCATTAAATATTTCAAGCTGTAATTCTATATCGCACTGAGGAGGGAAATACACATTTCCAATTACAATGAATATATTTTCAATATAAATTCCAATAAATAGCCAATGCGCAGAGGCAATATGTAACCAGTGAAGGTATCCTGAGGTGCGATTATGCTAGTTGAAATTTGCAATAGATTACCAGTAATCCGAAGATGTGAAATACAATACAACAATATGATTATTATAAAAAAATAATTGTCATTGTTATTTCCGTATTTTCTCTTATAGGGTTTACAGGATTTAAAGGTATGTCTTGAAGTGTGAATTTCTTGAGGTGGATTTCCATTTCGGGAGTTTCTGTTGGGTGAGATTAAAGTTGATAGTTAGAAGTATACGATGATGTCCATTCGTGTGTGACAGGTGAATCAGCTTGTTACCTTTGTAATAAACAGTGGCTTCTTCAGTTTTCATAAGATATATGCCATGTATTGTCTTGTTTCGAGTTGCATTTGAGCAATCAATGGTGAACACTTATAAAACCCTCTCTGATTTTTCGATAATTTTGTGCGGTTGGAAGTGAAATTTTTTTGTGAATTTTTGCAGATAGGTAATATAATAAGTGAGGAACAGTTATGTGAACTATTGTGAAAATCTATCAGCCGTTTACGAACAATTAATAGAAATATTAATTATTTTCTTTATTCATATTTGTTGTCGGTTCAGAGTTTATTTACGGTAAGTTTATACTTGGAGAAAAAAAAGAGAATTGATAAACATTGGAAGTTGTTTCTCACACTTCTCTTTTTCTTCTGTGTAGCGATAATATTCCCCTACTAGGTCCGGTTGTATTATTACACAAACACTGACTTTTATATAAGTAAATATTACAATTTGAAAATATAAATAACATACTATTTATAAAATAGATAATCATTTTAATGATATGATAGTAGCGATAAAATAAATTACAAATATTGGAGGAATATGTGTGATGGAAAATAATATAAATAACACAGATAAGACCCCGAAAATCGACAGGTTACCGAAAAGAAGAAGAAATCCCAATTCGCCGGAAGAAATGAATGACAAACAGGTTCAGAAGAAAGGCAATAAAATTTCTGATGAAGATTCACTAAGTAAGAAAGATGAAATTATGCTTAATAACATAAAAGAGATATTTGAAAATTTACGAGAGAATTTTGAAGGAAAATTTAAAATACTTGAAGAAAAACTAGATAGAAGTTCATGAATGCGCGCTATTAAAACAAGAGGTAATAGAACTAAAGGAAGAAAATAAAATAACAAAAAAGAATTTAGAATTTTTATTGAGGAAATCAAAAGAAAAGAATCTAATTATTAGTGGCCTAGAACAGTTGGAAGAAAATGAAAATTTGATATGTGCAATGAAGGAGTTTTTTGTGAAATCGCTTGGCATAAATGAACCAATGATAGATAGAGTATTCAGAGTTGGAAAAGGAAAGTTATGGAAAGTAGAATTTATTAAACAAGTAGATGCTGAGGCCGTGTTGAAAGCTGCCAAGAAGTTAAAAGGGACAGGAATCTATATAAATCGCGACTACACTTATCATGATAGACAAGTGAGGAAACAGCTGATTCAAGTTAAAAAGAGCATAACGGAAGTAGATAAAGGAGCAAGAGTATTAATTCGGAATGGTTACTTAGTTTATAAAAACAAGAAATTCTTTTGGGATGGCATAAGGGTATCACAGCAATGGCAGAGGAAGATCTTCTACTTTTGAAGGATTGTCTCAAAAAGAAGACTGAAAAACATGCAGTACTTGGAGCTTCAAAAAACTTAGTCGTGTAGGGAAAGCAAGTAATAAATTTAAAAATATTAACACCTTTAATAATGGATGTTTATATAATGTGTTAAGTTAAATGTTGCAGGGCTTAATAATAAATTAGATCAACTGGGTTTTTTTAATTTCATTAAAACATTTGATGTATTTTTTCTTTATGAAACTTTTATTTTAGAGAAGGATTTTAATTATTTTGAAAAATACTTTGGAGGTTTCAGATTACGCTGGATAAGTGCTAAAAAAGAAAATAAATTGGTAGAGCTATAGGTGGAGGTTTATTTGGTATTAGGTCAAATTTTTCTGTATTAGATAAATTTAATTTTGTTGAATTAGATGAGCAAGTTTTAGTTTCTGGTAAAATCAATAATGAAAATTTTTATATTTTGCCTGTATATGTAAGAGGTGTAAATTGGGATCATGAATTTGAAAAAATAGAAAATCTATTAAATAAATACCCATTTAAATTTATTCTTATAGGAGATATGAATGCTAGAATAGGAGATTCTCAATTATTGCCAGAAGGTTTAATGGAAGGGAAATTTAAATTGAGTTTGAAAAGAAAATCAAAGGATTCAGTTATAAATAAAAAAGGTGTAAAATTTCTGGAATGTTGCGATAATTGCAACTTAATAATATTGAACGGACGGACGCCCGGGGACTTGGAGGGGCAATTAAGTTTTATAGGAGGCCCAGGAAATTCACTAATTGATATTTGTTGTGTATCTTTTGAATTAATACGTATAATTAATGATTTTAAAATTATTCCTCAAATATTCTCTGATCATCAGCCTATTAATCTATCTTTATATTTTTGCACTAATAATAATAAAGGCAATGAAGTCGTTCCATTAATACCAAAGTTAGCGTGGTGTACCTTAGATACAAAATTTTATAAATCTAAACTAGAAAATTTGATGTTTAATGTAAATGAAATTCCCTCTGATACACAGGAAGCCGTAAACACGTTTGTTGAAATGATAAGAGAAAGTGCGTGTCAAGGAAAACAAATTATTCAAAATATTCAACTGCCAAAAAATAAAACAAAACATAAATGGTTTGATTTGGAGTGCAAGCAACTGAGATGTAAATCTTTTGCACTTATAAATATGTTTAGGAAAACCAATTTAAATGTATTTAAATATAAATATATTAGTAGCAAAACTTGAGCTTCCCATCACACACACTCACTCACACCTGAACACTCGACACTTTACAGACAACCGCACACACTGCATGAACAAGGACACGCACTCGTTGAGAGCTCGGAGTATAAATACCTCTCCTTCGTGCTTGCCGGCACGAGGCTTTGGGGCTAGGGTGGAAAAGAGGATCCTGGGCATTGAGGGAGACGGCGACCTGCGGGCGTCCGATCCCAATACATGTCTTCGGCCTCGGCTTCACCTGAGAGCTCTACCTGGGGGTTAGCCCGACCCCAGGAAGGCTAAGGAATTCCGCCTCAGGCGGGTTCCTAGGGTTAGGAGGGGGGCCGCGGGGGCACGGGTCGATGCTTCGGTATTGGAACGCTGTCTTCCGCGGCACCCGACTATATCGAGGTGCGATGGTCTACCCGGATAGTAACCGGGTGCATTTGATCGTCCGAGGAGGCGGGACCACGTGCCTCGATGAATAAAATCAATTATTATGGAAAATAATGATGATTTTACTGGGCCTTGCCCACCAACTCACCAGCTCCTAAACCCAAATCCTTTTCCTACTCCAATTAACCCTCTCCCCATCCCCAACCTCAATCCAACTCAGTCCTTTTCTGTTCCCATCTCTCCTATTCCCCAACCTACAAATCCCTCATCGACCTCGGATTTTACTGGCAAAAGACCTAGCGTGGACATGGACAAATCTTTGGAAAAAATATCTGGGATGCAGTTTACACTGCAACCTTATAGCCCTTCTTCCCCGCCGAGGAAGAAAGCCAAGGGCGGCCACCGGAAATATAATGAGACAGGAAACGAGATAGGAAATAAATTTATACAACTGGGGTAGATTTTTTGTTGTTAAAAAGAAGGAAGGTTCATTCACGAACGAATGCTCCTTTAAACTGTTCAAATTCATTAAAAGTACTTTGGGAAAAACCAAGAGTATTAGGAAGCTTAACGATGGCTCTATCTGTATTGAAGCGGACAGTCGCATCCAGGTAAGGGCCATCTTAAACTTACAGAAGTATATGGATGCCGATTTAGAAGCTGGTCCTCACAAGCGGTTAAATACCTCTCAAGGTGTGATCACTTGTCGGGACTTCTTAAACAGCAGTTTGGATGATATAAAAGAGGGTCTTGCAGACCAGGGCGTCGTGGAGGTAAGACGGATTAAGCGGCGGCAGGAAGGATCCTTAGTGGATACTGCCTCCCTTATCCTCACATTTGACCGCCCAAAGCCGCCACAAATGGTAGACGCTGCCTTTTACAAGTTGAAAGTGCGCCCGTACATACCTTCACTCATGAGGTGTTTCCAATGTCAAAGGTTTGGGCACACTTCCACCAGGTGTAAGGCTACAGAAGCGGTGTGTATATGCGGAAAAATAAAACATGAAGGTGAATGCACACCGCCTATAATTTGCGTAAATTGTGGCGGTGAACATAATGCCAGATCCTCGGGGTGCCCGATTTTAACAAAAGAGAAGGAAATTCAGAAAGTAAAAACTCTTCAACAATTGCCTTATCATGAGGCAAAGGCAATTGTTGAAAGTAAATATTATGTGACGAAAGAAGTTTCTTATGCAGAGAAAATGAAGGCACCCCCGTCAGTGGCAAATTTTATCCCTGCCCCTTTAAATAATCAGGGGCAATCAATAAATGGCTCCTCCCCGGCCATGAGGGGAACTATTGTAAAGGTGGGAGAAAACCCACCACCCAAACAAAATGCTCTTCAAAGAGCACCGGTAGCTGAAAGGCTACCAACAATCACTCCCACAGATAGTGGGAGTGACACAAAGGTGGGATCACTCCCACCTAAGAAAACAGTCTCCTCCGAAGGGGAGTGGAAGGTGGTTAATCCACCAAAACGCTCCCCTAGGAGGAAAAGGATTAGTGGACTGATGTTGCCAACCCCACCAATTTTAATTGCGGGGGGGGGGAACATCAAGTCGGCTAAAGAACTGACCTCTGGCCGGGGTGTCTGCTCTCCGAAGCAGCAATGGAAGCTGCAGGGGACGGACATTGAGGCCTCTGAATCGGAGGGTGGAAGCACTTCCGACCACCCTCCCAGAAGAAGGAAAAAAGGCTGGCCAAAAGGCAAGCCCAGGACAAAATTTGCCACTGAATAAATAAAATAAATAAATAGTAATAATAATGATGATAATAATAATAACAATAATTATGAATTCGGTATCCATATATCTACGCAATTACATAAATACTCTTGGGGAAAATTTTTTAATTAAAGGTATATGTATTAGAAATATCCTGCCATTCGTGGTCACTACTAAAGATCAACATGTGTGAGTCCATCATTCAATGGAACATGCGGGGCTTCATGAATAATGTGGAAGGGTTACGCCGAATGGTGGCGGAACACCGTCCATTTGGGTTGTGCCTCCAAGAAACGAAGATTCGCCCGGGACAACTTATTCGAGTCCCTGGATATGTCGTATATGGCAAAGAGGTGCAACCTGCCCCAGGTGGAAGGGCGCACGGTGGTGTGGCCGTTTGCGTACGGGACAATATCCCCAGCAGACGGCTACCCCTTCAAACTAATTTACAAGCCGTTGCCGTGCGTCTAACTGCACCACTGCAGATCACCTTAGCAAGTATCTACCTGCCAGATATATTCTGGCGGAGAGGTGATCTGGAGAACCTGCTCTCGCAGCTCCCTGCCCCGGTGTTGTTGATGGGAGATTTTAATTCTTACAACACCTGGTGGGGATCAGTTAGAACCGATGCTCGAGGCAGAACTCTTGAGGAGATTATAGATAATGCTAACTTGATGCTCCTCAACAGTGGTGAAGCAACACACTTTAATGCACATTCAGGAAGCTTCAGTGCTATTGACCTGAGTGTTGCAACACCCACCATTGCAGTTCGCTTGGAATGGACCACATTAAATGAATTATATCATAGTGACCACTATCCAATCTTAGTATCAAGCTCCATCTCTAGGTCAGAATTTATAATTCCCTGGAGGTACGACATCAAAAGAGCAAATTGGCCCGCTTATTCCGCTAGAGTAGTGGCTCCCTCTTTTACAGGAGATGTCACTCTCGATGCAAACAATTTCATGGAAGCGCTAATACGAGTAGCCGGGGATTCCATACCGCGGGTAGGCGGAAGAGTCGTAAGATCTCCCGTCCCCTGGTGGACTCCGGAATGTAGAATTGCCAATGCAGCCAAGAAGCGGACCCTAAATAAATTCAAAAGGTATCCGACGGAAGAAAATTTAATAGATTTTAAAAAACTAAGAGCCAGGGAGAGGCGTACAATCAGAGAAGCAAAAAAGACAACCCTCACCTCCTTCGTGTCAAAGATTTCTACATCGTCAACACTAAAGGAGGTGTGGGATAAGGTAAGAGCCCTCTCTGGTGGCCGTAAAACACCGTCGATACCAATCCTAAGAGTTAATGATGTCGTCGTCACCGAGCCACAAGATGTGGCCGAGGCCTTTGCCGGACACTTTGCAAAAGTGTCCGGTTCACAGGGTTACTCGGCCGAATTCCTTCGGCGAAAAGGTGACGCGGAGCAACAGTCACTCAACTTTGAAACTGCCATCACTGAAACATATAATGAACCGCTAACCATGGAAGAATTTGAGCACGCGTTAAAAAAGACTAGAGATTCTGCTCCAGGAGTGGACGGAATCCCATATGCTATGATAACAAACTTGAATGCTGTGGGTAAAGAAGCCCTTCTTCGTTTGTATAATAGTATATGGGAAACCGGCCAATACCCTGATGGTTGGCGGGAAGCTATTATTATACCGGTCCCTAAAGAAGGCAAAGATCCCAGTAACCCCTCCAGTTATAGACCTATTTCATTGACCACTTGCTTGAGTAAGGTCCTCGAATCAATAATCAATTATAGACTAACATACATTTTGGAGACGAGAGGACTTTACAGCCAGCATCAAGCAGGATTCCGCAGATACCGTTCCACGTTGGATCAGGTTGGCCACCTTGAGGTCTACGTGCAAAACGCATTTATGCGTAGGGAGCACGTGCTGGCCGTGTTCTTTGACCTCGAGAAGGCTTATGATACGACGTGGAGATATGCGATTCTGCGGAAGTGTCACGAATGGGGATTGAGGGGTAAATTGCCGAGGTTCCTCCAGAGTTTTTTAGAATCGCGGAGGTTCCGAGTGCGGCTGGGATCGGTCCTATCAGAACCGTATTTTCAAGAGAACGGAATCCCTCAGGGATCGGTATTAAGTGTAACTCTCTTTACGATGGCAGTTAATTGCTTAGCTGAAGTTGTAGGTGAACAATTAAAAGTATCTTTATATGTAGACGACCTTGCCATTTACTTATCAGGTAATAACCTACGCGAGGTCGGAGAAACCCTACAACTAGCAATAGATAGAGTGACTGATGAGGCAACAAGGAACGGATTTAAATTTTCGGAAACCAAAACGGTGTGCCTTCATTTTTGCAGACTGAGAAATGAGCATACAACTCCAACACTATATTTAAATGGCACACCAATCGAGTACAAACAAAACGTTCGCTTCCTTGGCCTTATATTTGATACTAAGTTGTCCTGGCAGGATCACATAGAATATACCTATAAGAAAGCAAGGAGAACCCTCGACATTTTGAAATTCTTAGGAAAGTATAGATGGGGAACAGAGCGCGAAATATTAAAGCGCATTTTCATCATGATTACCCGTTCCAAGCTGGAATACGGAGCCCCAATATACAGTTCTGCGCGCAAGTCACGCCTGCAATTACTAGACAGAGTTTATAATGAAGGAATTAGATTGTTCACAGGCGCCTTCCGAACCAGTCCACTACAGAGCCTCTACGTAGAGTCGGGTATGCTGCCTCCTCAACTTAGAAGAGAGCAGCTGACCCTGTCCTACATCGCCGGAATATGGGGTAAAAGGTTTCATCCTTTGTTTCACACCATATTCGAGAGCCAACATGATGAAGAGTTTCGTTTACAACGCTCGCGGACGCGACCCCTTGGGGTCCGGGCTAAAGAAATATTAGATGCGGAGGGAATAGAATTGGGCCGAGTGGTGGGTTGGGGTTTCGCGCCTTTTCCTCCCTGGTCATTACCCTCCGCAAGCGTCCGCTTAGGCCTGGCAATACATAAAAAAGATGAAACATCACCCGTCGTCTATAGACAAAAATTATTAGAACTTCTAAATTTATAGCAAGATTCCCGGCCTGTCTTTACAGCCGGGTCGAAGATAGGCGACGGCGTTGGTAGCGCTGTGTACACAGAGGGAGTCACCCTTAGTTGGACACTCCCTCGGTATACAACCGTGTACACAGCTGAAATGTACGCAATCTCCCAGGCCATAGAGTTAATCAAAAATAACAATTATACGAAAGCAATTGTTCGCCCGGCTCTCCGGGATAAATTCTCGACAGACCCAATGGTCATTAATATTTACAAATTACTGCAGCAGCTACGCACACGTGGCCAGGGGGTGACACTTGCCTGGGTGCCGGGCCATATCGGAGTGTCCGGTAATGAAAAGGCGGACGAGGCTGCAAAAGCAGCTGCCTTGGCAAATAATGAAGGTGTCACTCCTGTTCGTCCCACTGACATACAAATTTATATGAAAAATATTATAAATAAAAAATGGCAAGCACAGTGGGACAACATAAATGAAAAACTGAAAGAAATTAAACCACGTGTGAAAAATGCTATAGTCGAGGATTACCCGCGGCATGAATCAGTAATTCTGACGAGGCTTAGGATTGGTCATACACGTGTGACCCATGGGCACCTCCTTATTGGTGAAAGAAGACCTAGGTGCCCTCGGTGCCGAGAAAGGTTAACAGTGGCGCACGTGTTGGAAGGGTGTCAGGCTCTGCATGCACTGAGAGAAAGAGCAGGCCTGCCACATGACAAGCGCGCTATTCTTCAAGAGGGTTCTCCTTACATAAGGAGGCTATTTGCTTATTTAAGATCTATAAATGTCTATAGCAAAATTTAGGTTAGTACTTAGGTTAGGTGAATTTGGGTGAAGGAATATCGAGTACTTCACCCAGTTAGGTTAGTTTCTTTATTACAAAAGGGAAAGGAATATCGAGTACTTTCCCCATGTGTGAATGCGTTGTATGAATGAATCATTAGCATGAATGTATTTATTAGCGAAAATGTATTTATTAGCGTGAATGTGTTTTATTAGTTTGAATGTATTTATTGGCAAGAAAGTATTTATTAGCGTGAATGGTTTTTAATAGTATGAAAGTATTTATTGGCGAGGCTGTTAGCATGAATGCTTAGAATAGGTTTTCTTTTATCAGGGGTTGAAAGAAATTTTTAAAAGTATTTCAACCCCATAGCTTTAAGTTACATTAGTTTTGATCATTTCAGGATGTGTAGGAACATTAGTTTAAAGTACTACACATCGAATATGTATAGTAAATGGCCTCCTACGCGATATCATATTGTATTATAATAAATTATCAATTAACAAAGTCAGTTTAAACTTTTTATATACTTGGTTTTATAATTAAACAGTAAGGTTTCTGACATTAGAAATCTACCCCAGTTGTTAATAAAATAAGGGATGGCACAAACAATAAACCCACACTCCCCCTCGTCGACTAGATCGATGATATAAGAGGGGATGTGTGGGTAGATCTTCGAACACCTATGGCTCCATCCTGCCTTGCTGAGCAAGGTGTAGTGCGTGGAAGTCACACAGGTTAGGATGTGCCATCCCAGCTCGAGTGGCCATAGAACGAGAAAGGTTTATTGACTAGAGGCGCTAATGACCATCGTAGTCGATGCGCCGGAAAAAAAAAAAAAAAAAAAAAATTGAGTAGCAAGAGAATTATAATTATTACTCAAATTTAAACAGAAAGAATATAGACTACAAGTAAATAAATTTAAAAATGTATATGATGCTAAAGGTTTCTGGAGTGCCGTCAAGCAATTAAAAAATGTAAATTTTAAAGTTGGAAATACAATTACTAATGATAAGTGGATTGAACATTTTGAAAATTTGTTAAATCCTGATTTTAGGGCAGATGCCTTTTGTTATGCTCCTCCTAGAATTTCATTGCCGGTTATTGATGACCCATTTACTTTCAGAGAACTAAGTTGTGTATTGAATCGGGCCTCAGAAGGTAACGCACCTGGCTTAGACCGAGTGCCTTATGCATTTTATAAAAATAGTCCAGAAAATTTTCAAAGCGCGTTGTTGAATTTGTTTAACTATATTTATGAAACCGCAAGTATTCCAACTTCTTTTACCCGTTCTATTATATTCCCTCTATACAAGAAAGGTAATTTAAATGATGTGAGTAATTATCGAGGTATAGCCTTTTCAGATTGTATTTCCAAATTGTTTACAGGTTTGCTAATACAAAGGTTATATTTTTGGGTAAATGAATTTAACATTTTAAGCGAATACCAAGCAGGCTTGAAAGGGGTATTCTTGTAATGATAATATTTTTAATTTAGTCAATATAATAAAACTGGTAACAGAATATAAAGGAGGAAAATTATACTGCATGTTTGTAGACTTTAAATCAGCTTTCGATTCGCCGGACCGAGAGGCGCTGTATTATAAGTTGTATTCTAAATTTATTACTATTCTAAAGGGATTGTATGAAGATACAGAATCATGCGTCTGGACCCCAAACAGTGTTACAAATAACTTCGTCACTAAAATGGGATTAAAACAGGGTTACCTTTTATCCCCACTCTTGTTTTCCTTATATATTGATGATATACATGAGTTTATAGAAGGCGGTATTAGAATTGCTGGTAGAAATATTCGGTGTTTGTTGTATGCTGATGATATTGTTGTAATGGCTGATCATCCAGCAATTCTTCAGAGAATGATAAATAAGTTGGCGGTATATTGAAAAACATGGAATCTCTCAATAAACTTAAGCAAATCTAAAATAGTAGTCTTTGGAAAAGGGGGAAGACGTGCAAGAAATGAGAGTTGGAAATTAAATGGAAATGTGGTAGAAATAGTTGTAGTGGAAGAACGAAATGAAAAATAATAGTTTTTAAAAATAATTTAGAATATTTTATAATGTGAATTTAACTTCAAAAAGAATGTATTTTACTGTCAGGTACTGTAAATTTGGATCATTAAACAAAGGCACAAAATCCCCTTAGGGTAACTCTTTTGTATAAGAGAATTTCCCCGCGAGAGAGAGCAATTCCAAAGAATAGAGAGAGCCATCAGCTTTCAAATAGTTCAGTTCAAAAAATACAGTCTTAACTCAGCCTTAAAACCATACAGTCGTGTTTAGACTTAGCCCCTTTTTACTGGTAAAGGAGATAAAGAAACCACAAGCTTAATTACCTTATGCAAATGTTTATTTCGAGCTTACAACACATGCTTTTTCTTGGCTATAAGTGCACACTAACAATGCTAACTTATTTACTTATCACAGCTTATATTGCCTACTTACTAGGTGAAGGTTATATACCTGACCGCCTAATTACACATTGGCGCTAAAACTATCATTTGCTTAAACATGCCGCCCCCCTTGAATACCCTACGCCCATAGGTATTCAACTAACTTAATTATCATATTCTGACATTGACACAAGTAACAAAACAAAAAAAGAATAAGTAAGTTTAACAAAATAAAGCTGCTTAAACTCTAACGTTATATAAAGTCAACAAATAAGTTCCCTTAACTCATGCTACTGCTGATTGGATTCTCTGCTACTATGTCGCTATTGTCCACTGCTACGGTAGGCAACGGACACACCTTGCATACAGGCCTCTTGAAGGTACCAGCTACTGTCTTGATGGTCACAACTCTTACTAGTCCATCTGAACCTTGATGGACGGCCGAATCACGGTTCAGACCATTCGGCCATTGACCAAAGGTCATTTTAACGGTGGGAACTGCTCCTCTTTTAATAAAACTAGCTGTCCAACTTGTAGATTGCATTCCTTCTTCGCCCACTTGGATCGTGTTTGCAAACGACAAATATTCTTTGGCCCATCTTGCCCAAAAATGTTGAAACATTTGTGTGATGCGATGCCAGCGTGTGAGCGTTGTTGTCTTACTGTCCATCAAACTCACTTGTGGTATAGCTGTTAAGGCATCACCTATTAAAAAGTGACCTGGGGTGAGTGAGTAGAGATCGTTAGGATCAGAGGTCAAGGGATATAAAGGTCGGGAATTCAAGCAAGATTCTATTAAACAGGTATATGTTATCATTTCTTCATATGTTAAACACGCTTGCCCTACAATTCTTTTGAAATGAAATTTAAACGACTTCACCGCCGATTCCCATAACCCACCAAAGTGAGGGGCATATGGAGGAATAAATTCCCAGCTGATTGCTTCCTGTGCAAGATGACTTAGTATGTCTTCGTCTTTGGATACTTGTGCAAACATTCTTTTAAGCTCTCTTTCAGCACCTCTGAAATTTGAACCATTGTCCGAAAAGATTCGACACGATTTCCCTCGTCGCGCAAAAAATCTTTTCATTGCTCCAAGGAAAGCTGCTGTGCTCAAATCGCCCACCAACTCAAGATGTACTGCCTTTACTGTCATACATATGAAAACCGCCACATACGCCTTCTTTAATTTTGCATTGCGCTGAGACCTGGCCTTTATGAATAAAGGTCCGCAGTAATCAATTCCAGTGTGCAAAAAAGCTCGTTCAGTATGTAATCTTGCGGTTGGTAAGTTTCCCATTTGTTGTTTCGCTAGCTTTGGAGTGCTTCTGAAGTACTTTACGCAGTTATGTACCACCTTTCGTACTAAATCTCGTCCCCTTAACGGCCAGTATTTCTGTGGAACTGCGGCTAAGAGAAGTTGAGGTCCTGCATGTAAATGTCTTAAGTGTTCCCACTCAGCTATCAATTTTGTAATTCGATGCTTATCTGGTAACAGATATGGGTGTCGCTGATCATAAGGTATTGCAGTAGCCTTACTTAAACGACCACCAACCCTTATTATTCCCGCCTTATCGATAAACGGACACAAGTTTTTTATTCTACTCTTTGGAAAAATTTGATCCTTGCGTAGATAATTTAAGTCCTCTCCAAACATTCGCTCTGCACCAGTTAAATAATTGCCACCTCAGCTTGTGACCATTCGCTCCCAGATATTGCTCCGGTTGTATTAATTACCCTTTGGCTTAATTTGATAAATCTTAAAACATAAACTACTGTTCTTACCAATCGGGCGTAAGATGAAAACCTATCCCAATTTATCACTGGCTGCATCGCAGCTGACACTAAGTTAGTTACTCTTCTTTCTTCCGTAGTAGTTGACCCTATGGTAGGCTGCATAGGCCAAGCTTCTCTCTTGCTGAGCCATGGGGGTCCATGCCACCACAAGACATCGTCCACAATTTGTGAGGGATATAACCCTCTTGAGATCTTGTCTGCCGGGTTATCTTCTGTTTTCACATGTCTCCGTTCAAATCCTGCTGTCATTTCCTGAATCTCGCAGACCCGGTTAGCTACAAATGTTTTCCACCTACCTGGAGGTGAGTTTAACCAGGCAAGTAATATGGTAGAATCACACCATAAAATTCTTTTTCCAAACTTCACCCGCAGTGCGGCTAGCACCTTGACAATCAATCTTGCTAGAATAAGAGCCCCGCATAATTCTAGGGGCGGTAAACTTAAACATTTAAGTGGAGCTACCCGCGACTTAGCACATAACAATTTAACCTCCCCAGATTTATCCTTTACATATATAACCGCGCCATATGCCTTCTCAGAGGCATCGCTAAAACCGTGTAGCTCCAATTCTCCATTCCAATTACTTCTAAATGGTCTTTCTATTTTAAGACTCTCTAAATCCTTCAGTTCAGAACGATACTTTATCCATTCTTCCTGCAGATTCTTTACTAGATCTTCGTCCCAATCAGTTTTCGAGATCCATAATTGTTGAAGGAACAATTTTGCCTTCACAATAACGGGCCCAACCAGGCCTAAAGGATCAAAAATTCTCGCAACCTCTGATAAAGCACTTCGTTTTGTTATCCTTTCTCTGTCAAGTAAATTAATAGAAAAGCTGAAGCAATCTTGGGCGGGGTTCCACCATAATCCTAGCGTTTTTACCGCATTGGTTCCTTGTTTTGGGATATACTTCTTTTCTCTATTCTCCTCGGGAATAATTTGCAAAAATGACTGATCATTAGCACACCATTTATGCAGTTCAAAATGCGCCTTCTTTAGCATTTCCCTTACGGCCATTTGTACCTTAGATAACTCCTCTACCCTATCAGCTCCTGTAAGCAGATCATCCATGTAAAAATCATTCAACGCAGCCTCTACTCCGTCTGGGTGGTACACTCCTTCGTCTATTACTGTTTGTTTTAAGCATCTTGTCGCTAAATAAGATGCTGAGGCCGTGACGTAAGTTACGGTCCTTAAACAGTATTTTTGAATTGGCTGACTTGGCTCGTCTCTCCACAAAATTTTTTGAAGACCTAATTGTTCCTTAGCTATCCATATCTGGCGGTACATTTTAGTGATATCCGCGGTAATAACATATTTATGCTGTCTAAATCTCAAAATTATTGAGAAAAGATCATCCTGCATCTTCGGGCCTACCATCAGTAAATCGTTTAACGACCGCCCAGAACTTGACTTCGCTGACGCGTAAAACACCACACGTAGTCTTGTCGTCGAGCTGTGCCTGTTTATTACGCAGTGATGAGGCATGTAATATTCTAGTCTGTCTTTATTTGCTTCAGAATTATCAAGCTTCATATGTCCTAGATTTAAATATTCTCTTATGAAGGCAGTATATTCTTTCTTAAGTGCTTTATCCCTCTCCAATCTTCCTTCTAGTTGATAAAACCATTTGAGGGCCATGTCTTCTGATTCTCCTAAGTCTTCGATATTTCCCTTAGTAGGAAGTTTAACTATAAATTTTCCAGCCATATCTCGCCTTGTAGTTTCATTAAACAAGTTTTCACACATTTTCTCTTCTACCGATAACATTGGTCTATCTGTTACTTCTTCAATTTCCCAAAACCTTCTTAAATTCTCTTCAATCAGAGAGCAACCACAACAAACCATATTCTGCTCACCCAAGCTCCCTAGTATTGGCTTACTTATCTTGCCCACAATTACCTATCCCAGCTCTGTATGCTGCAATTTTGGTAAATTATCCCCTAAAGCTATTTGTTGACTTTTCAACAGGTTGAAAAAATGTTCGGCTCCGATTAATGCATCGATATGACCAGGCTTATCAAACTTGGGATCTGCTAAAAATATCTCTTGTGGAATATCCCAATAATCCGTGTTAACCTTAAGTTCCGGCAGAGGCAGGGTTATTTTTGGAAGAACTAAAAATTCCATCTTCTTCTTATATTGCGAATATCTTGACTTAATAGTGCATTCAACACTATTTAATGGACTAGTAATTGCTTCTCCTATTCCACTTACGGATACTCCTTTCTCGCAACGTGGTAAATTGAATAGCTTAGCGAATCTCTCTGTTATAAAATTTGATTGAGATCCAGTGTCGAGTAAAACTCGAGCTTCTAAGGTCTTCTCATTTTTGTCAATAATATGCACTATTGCAGTTGAAAGTAAAATCACAGGCTTAATAGATTTTGGATCGTATGCAAGTGCGTTTCCACTGACACTTATACATGAATTAGGGCTTGGTTTGTCTTCTTTATTTATATTTTCCTTAACGCCCTTATCTTTAACATTTCTATGCAACAAGGTGTTATGCGCCCCTGTGCATAAGCGACATTTTAGGCCTGTACAACTTTCAGACGAATGCCCTTTTAAAAAGCAATTTTCGCACAATGCTAATCTTTTTATCTCATTAATTCTGGCTGGAACTGCTAACGCTCTAAACAGGCTGCATGAAAATAATTTGTGTGGCTTTGGCAATAGTAGCACGCAAAATTTGCTGAAGTAGTATTCTTTTCGGGTGTTCTCACATGTAGATTTCTTGAATTACCAAATCTTGGTTTCGGCTTATCTCCTGCTGGAATACGTATACTTTTTTCTTCTTCCATAGCTCCTAATAACACCGCTCTATCCTGCAAGAAACTCATCAACTCACCAGTTGTCGGAATCTTATCCTTATTTCCGATCTGCTCCCACTTTTGAACTGTTGATGTATCCAGCTTCCTCAAAATAACAGGAACTAGAAGACCGTCCCATTGTTCGATTGGCATTCCTAACGATTTTAAAGATCTTAAGTGTGATGAAATTTCATCTATACGGGTTTGATTTTGCGCTGCACCGCCTTATCTATCTTTTCGCAATCTAGGATTGCCTTAACATGTCTGTTTACTACCCATCTCTTGTTATCAAACCTGACTTCAAGGGCTTCCCATGCTTGCTGATAATTTTCACTTGTTACCTCCATTGCCTTGACTACCATTGCTGCATCGCCCTTTATTGCTTTTATTAGATATCTAAATTTTTGTACTGATACAAGATCTTTTCTACAATCAATCAATGATTGAAACCCTTCTTTAAAAGAATGAAACTCTTCCCATTTTCCGTCAAAAGTAGGTAATCTAACTCTGTTAGCTTAATTACGCCCTTTCCTCTTGCTTCGTCTAGATCATTTTCTTGTAAATTTGTCAAATTGCTATTTGAATTAGCTTTAAGCTCAGTGCTAATTGACCGATTGTTAATAAGTGTCCTGGCTCTACTTATAACTACAAAATATTCCTCTTCAAACACTTCTCTTTCTCTTAATTCTTTTTCATTTTCAGGGTCTGATAATTCAATTTCAGTTTGTACGTTCTCAAATTTATCCCATAAGGGTTCTATTTTCTCAAGTTTAACCTTTATAATATTTATATCTGCTTTTTCCCAGTCAATCTGATCTAAGTAGTTTCTGAACCTGGTCAGTGAACCCTTTATGCTACGTCTTTGGTAATGCAAACCTTTAATATCTAACATATTTGAACATAGAATATAAACTACAACTAAAAAAATCAAAACCCTTTAAACTAAAACACACAATCCGTTAAATTAAAACGTAACCCTACAACCCTAAAATATTTAACGAATTTACAGTAAACTCAATAAAGGAATATAAAAAAAACACATTTCCACAAAAATAAAAGAATACTAAAATCAAACAACAAACAACCATAAACAAGTAAATAAATTGGAAGATTTACTAATTAGAAGGATTAAAGGAAGGGTAAGGTCACTTTCAATATATTATAAATATATAAATATCACAACGCTCACCTATTGTGTTTTTCTTTTTTGTTTCTTGATTAAAATATACAATTTCTTCTGAATTTTGTAATCACTCAAACTATCAATAATTTGATGTCAACAATAATTAATGTTACTATCATACACTACGCTTAATATCCGGCCCGGAGGACCACTTTTATGTTTAGACTTAGCCCCTTTTTACTGGTAAAGGAGATAAAGAAACCACAAGCTTAATTACCTTATGCAAATGTTTATTTCGAGCTTACAACACATGCTTTTTCTTGGCTATAAGTGCACACTAACAATGCTAACTTATTTACTTATCACAGGTTATATTGCCTACTTACTAGGTGAAGGTTATATACCTGACCGCCTAATTACACATTGGCGCTAAAACTACAATTTGCTTAAACAAGTATTCTACTTCCAAAGCTAGAACACTTCAGAAATCGCCCTCTTCAAATCAGTGCCAGTTATAAGTTAAAACATAAGAGTTTAGCATTTAATCTAGATTAATTAATTGATTTATACTTAATCGCTGTCATATTATAAAGCTATTTAATTTCAGTTAGAAAATATATTTATTTTATAATCAGTGGTGCTTTCTTGATTATATTCTTAATACTTCTATCTCTTAACGTATATACATACAAGCCCTTTTCGCTAAAACGCTCACGCCACAAGCTACCTATACATCATCACACCATAACATTACATAGTTAATAAATATAAATATTTGGGAATTACTTTGACTCCCAAACTTTCATTTAAAGTACATTTAGAAGAAAAAGTATCGGCGGCAAAATTTGGTATTTTATATACGTACAATAAAATTATCAAAAATAAATTTATTCCGGTATCGGCTCAATTTGAAATTTTTAACTCGGTATTCAGAGCGATTATTTGTTATGCTTCGCAAATATGGGGCTTTAGGAGAGTAGAAACTATTGAAAAATTGTTGACATTTTTTAAAAAAAAATTATTCTCCCTACCGATGAATACACCCAATTTTGTAGTTTACTTAGAAACGGGAGTGTGGCATTGTTTATATATACCATACAACTACACTTTAATTATATTCAGAAAGTTTTGTTGCTTCCGGATAGCCGACTTCCCAAAATATTAGCTTAGGAAATAATCGCAAAAAAATTATTTTGGTATAAAGAGCTTAAAGACTTGGGTATAAAATATAATTGGGAATTTCAGGGATATTTTAAGGAAGGGAACAAAATTAGTTTGTACGAACTTGTATGTAGTATAAAAGAAGAATTTAAAAATAGTATGATGGTAAGGGCGCAGAATTCCACCTTTCATTCCTTGTATAGGGAACTGAGATTGGATTTTGGCGATGGTCACTATATATCGGACGATAACACCCTATGAATGATCCAAACAATAATGAAGTTACGAGGGGAATTATTATATTTAAACTGTAATGTGAGTCGGCTCGTTGAGGCACATCAGTGTTCCTTATGCAATAGGAAAGAATCGGAGGACACATATCACTATGTGGCTGTGTGCCCCATATTAAAAGATATTAGGCGGAGGATTTTTGGAGAGGATGTGCTCTCGCGGACTGAACTAATAATGATACTAAATGGACAGGACTGGGAAAAGTTATACCAGTATCACTTATCTGCTTTTAGCAACATAAGCTTTATGCAACACTTCCTACTACAATCACACGTACCAAGCTTGGTACTGGTAAAGATTCAGCTTGGGTAATGTAGCTCTTATTCTCTATTTTTTTATTAATTACTATTATTTATTATTATATTTTCTTATCTCTTTCGAGCTACTTACCTTTACATATTTAAGTGTTGCATTTTAACCATAACTCTTGGCAAGACCTTTGTGCAGAGTGGTTAAATTCACTTCAACTTGGCTACTAAAAACGCATTTATGCGCAGAGAGCACGTGCTGGCCGTGTTCTTTGACCTCGAGAAGGCTTATGATACGACGTGGAGATGTGCGAAACTGCGGAATGGGGATTAAGAGGGAATCTGCCAAGGTTCCTCCGTGGCTTTTTAGAGTCACGAAGGTTCCGAGTGCGCCTGGGGTCGGTATTTACGGACCCACATGTCTTTGACAACGGTATACCACAGGGATCGGTATTGAGTGTATTGAGTGTGACACTCTTCACGATGGCGGTGAATTGTCTAGCGAAGTTGTAGGGGACCCCCTGAAAATCTCTCTGTACGTTGACGATCTTGCTATCTATTTATCAGGTCGGAGAAACCCTACAACAGGCAATAGACAGGGTGGCTAATGAGGCTTCCAGGAACGGATTTAAATTCTCTAAAACCAAAACGGTGTGCGTACATTTTTGTAGGTTAAGACATGAACATAGTTCTCCCACTTTGTTATTAGATGGCACACCGATCCAATATAAAGAAAATATCCGTTTCCTGGGCTCATTTTCGATACTAAACTAGCCTGGCAGGATCATATAGATTACACTTGTAAAAAAGCAAGGAGGACCCTCGACATCTTGAAATTTCTTGGAAGTTACAAATGGGGTACGGAGCGGGAAATCTTGAAACGTATTTTTATCACACTTACCCGCTCCAAACTAGAATATGGAGCCCCAGTTTATAGTTCTGCGCGCAAGTCACGCCTGAAATTATTGGACAGAATTTATAATGAAGTAATCAGGTTATTCACAGGCGCCTTCCGGACCAGTCCTTTGCAAAGCCTCTATGTAGAGTCGGGGATGCTGCCTCCACAGCTTAGGAGGGAACAGCTTACTCTGACCTATACAGCCGGAATATGGGGAAAGCGGTTTCATACCTTATTCCCATACATATTTGAGAGCCCATATATTGAAGAGTTTCGTCAGCAATGCTCGCGGACGCGACCCCTCGGGGTCAGAGCTAAGGAACTGCTAGATGCGGAGGGAATAGAATTTGGCCAAGTCTTGGGGTGGTGTTTAGCGTCTCGCCCTCCATGGTCTTTACCCTCTGCAAGCGTCCGCATGGACCTGGCAATACATAAAAAAGAGGAAACAACACCCGTCGTCTACAGACAAAAATTACTAGAACTTTTAGAATTTTATTTTGATTTCCGACCTGTCTTTACAGACGGCGTAGGTAGTGCTGTGTACACGGAGGGAGTTACCCTGAATTGGACACTCCCTCAATATGCAACCGTGTATACGGCTGAGATGTATGCTATTTGCCAGGCCATGATGCTAGCTAAAGAAAAGAATTATAATAAATCATTAATATTAACGGACTCACTAAGTGCATTAATGGCTCTCCGGGATGAATTCTCGACGGACCCTATGGTAGTGAATATCTACAATTTATTACTTCAGCTAAGCGCACGTGGGCAACGAGTGGCATTCGCCTGGGTGCCGGGCCATATTGGTGTGTCCGGCAACGAACGGGCGGACGAGGCAGCCAAACTTGCTGCCTCTACACTAGCAAATGATGCCATTCCTGTTCGTCCCACTGACATACAGATATATGTAAAAAATGCTATTAATAGAAAATGGCAACGCCAGTGGGACAGTACAAATGAAAAGCTTAAAGATTATAAACCACGTGTGCGATGTGCTATGGTCGAGAATTACCCGCGGCATGATTCAGTAATACTGACGAGGCTAAGGATTGGTCATACACGTGTGACACATGGGCACCTCCTTATTGGTGAAAGAAGACCGAGGTGTCCTCGATGCAGAGAAAGATTAACGGTGGAGCACGTATTGGAAGGGTGTCGGGCACTGCGTTCTCAGAGGGAGAGAGCAGTCCTACCACATGACAAGCGCGCTATTCTTCAAGAGGGTTCTCCTTACATTGGGAGGCTATTTGCTTTTTTGAAAGAAATAAATGTCTATAGAAAAATTTAAGTTAGTTATTAGGTTAAGCAAACGTGGGTGAAGGAATATCAAGTACTTCACCCACTTAGGTAAGTCGACTTAAAAGAGGAAAGGAATATCGAGTACTTTCCCCTTGTGTGAATGTTTAGTATGAATGTATTTATTAGCATGAATGTATTTATTGGCGTGAATGTATATGTAATGTATTTCATATGTCGTTAGTACACATGTGAAGTTGTCACCCTGAATTTTGATTCAAAGGATATATCGGGTTCATTAGATCTCCTCCAATACATAACTGTGGGATTTTCTCTGATTCTCCGAATATTTTCCCATGCCTCTCGGATTTATGTACGAGTTACAGGTTATGAATGCTGGTTAGCCTATACGCCGTTCTTAGGGCCTCCACCCCCGCAATCATGTGCAGCGGCGGAAGTCCCAGGAGGATCTCCAAGGCTGCCGTCGGAGTGGAACTCATGGTACCAGTAATTCCCAAACAGGCGAGCCTTTGTACCTTGCCCGGCATTTTCCGAATAAACCCCCCTCTCAGTTCTATGCACCAGACTAATGAGGAGCATGTTACTATGGGTCTTACCATCGTGATGTACATCCAATACAGCATCCTGGGTTTGAGGCCCCATGTTTTATCAAAGCTTCTTTTACAGGCCCACATGACCGTATTGCTATGTTAGTAAATTGTTCCACATGGAGTTCCCAACATAACTTTGGATCCAACGTGAGTCCAAGATATTCAACCTTGTCAGCCACCGGAAGAGCGCTTCCATGAAAGGAAACATCAAGTTTCCTGAAACTTGAAGAGCCAAGGAAGAGCGCTTCCTGAAACATCAACTTTCCTCCTCCTCGTGAATAGCACTACAGAGGTTTTCTGGGGGTTTATGTTAAGGACTACTCTGTCGCACCAACTGGAGGTGCGTCCAAGAACCACATCTGCAACATTTGAGACAATATCCAAGAATTTGCCTCTGATGATGAGCACAAGGTCGGTTTCCTGGCCGGTGGATGACTTCATAATCATATTCCATCAAGCGGAGAGACCACTTAGTCAACCGCGCCGAAGGATCTTTAATTAGAAGCATCCACTGCAGGGCCGCGTGATCGGTGATCAGGATGAAGCGTCTCCCCAACAAATAACACCTAAATTGGGTGACGGCCCAAATAACCGCTAACAGTTCCCTCTCTGTAGCGGAATAGTTTTGTTCCGCTCTATTTAGCTGGCGGCTAGCATAGGCTATCGGTCTTTCCTCGCCGTTACAGTTCTGAGCCAAAACTGCCCCCAAGGCCACATTGGAAGCGTCCGTTGCCAGTATGGAGAGCTTTGTAAAATCCGGATATATCAGGACCAATTCAGAACATAACGTATATCCAGAAGAATTTCAAAAGCCTGCCACTGCTCCGCTCCCCATTGAAACACAACTCCCTTTCTCAACAAAGAAGTCAACGGTTTCGCTAAATCAGAGAACCCGGCAATAAAGCGGCAATAATATCCTGCAAGTCCCAGAAATCCATTAACCTCTTTACCGTTACGAGAGACTTTATATTCCTTCATGGCTAACACCTTCCCGGGTTCAGGCTTTACTCCGTCTGCCGTAACGAAATGGCCAAGATACTTTACCTCCTGCTATGCGAATTGACATTTTTCGAGCCGAAGTTTCAAGTTGGCAACGCGCATGCGTTCTAAGACCTTCTTCACTCGGGAGCAGTGTTCCTCCAAACTAGTTGAAAAGATGATAATATCATCTAGGTAGATAAAACATTTCTCCCCAATCATATGGGCTAGCAATTACAAAATTGTGAACCGTAAGCTTCCCCTTTATTTAGCATTCACCTTCCTGTTCCCTCTGCACAGGCAACGCCTATGCGCGACCCAGTCACGCTCGTGGCCCGAATAACAGCTGGTTTCACAGGAACCCCAGGAATGGCTTTTTTTAATATAGAGACCTCCGACCCGCTATCTAGCAGCAGTTCTCTCTTTAGTCTCTCCACCGTCAGCACAACCATCAACCCATGTGGTACCCCAATTCCTGAAACTTGTGGGCGTAGGAAGGAGGCTCCAATCAACTCGTGCTCAGCGGTGAGGCTTACGCCGATCTTTTCTCTTTTGGGGAAGTTTCCTTCGTCTCCTGGTTGTTTACACAATTCAAGCCTGCTCGTTTCCCTTGGCGCGATTCGGACAATTGCGCGCGAAATGTTGTGGATCACCACAAACAAAACAAAGAGGCCGTTGGAGGTACCTGCAAGACTGAGTTCGCCTCATTGCTTGAGTTCTGGGCTACGCACCTTCATACTTTCCCTTCTTCTACGTTGCGTACATTCACGGGCCAAGTGCCCATTTTGGTTACATCGAAAGCACCTGATTTGGCGCCCCTCCTGAGGCAGCGCTGCCGCGGCTACTTGACAAGTTCCCTGCTCATTAACACTTCTAATTGCACGATATGAGAACTGGTATAATTTTTACTCTGATATAATTCTACCCTGGCAGCTCTACTGCCTCTTGAAATTGGCTAGGTGTGTTATAATGCAGTTTGGGCTGCTGCCTCTCCCTTGAGACCCTTCATAAAAGCGCCCAAAATTAGGCTGTCCACTTGTTCTTTCTCCCATTTAATCGAACCGTCAGTCTGACCATGGGACACCTTCGTTCCCCTAGACTCCGTACCTGTCTGCCAATTCTAGAACATTTTCCCCTAGCCGCTGCTCTAGTAAGTTTAGCTCCAGGAGCCTTTGGGCAGGAGAGGAGCGTTCCCTAAACCGTTCTTGGAGAACAGTTTTGTAAGTCTCAAAAGTTGTAATAGCTTCCCGGAGCTCCGGTCGCGCCGAGATACAGGCTGTCGCCCGTCCCGTTAACTTATAACGACAGACGAGCTTAAGTCCGCTTCAGACCAGCCACCACTAAGTGCCACGGCCTCTAAATTCCTAAAAATTCTTCTACTGATATTTCACTATCTCGCCCTCCCCAAGGCCTAATCAAATTTTGTAAACTCGTCCTTTTTTATCCTAGATGTGGTGTCCCCATCGGCAGACCGCTGTAGTAACCTTCGGGCCTGTTCTAATTCCTGCCGAGTTTCCTCTAATTCGGTCTTAACAGTCTAGTTCTTTCTGCATCTCTAATCGTTAGTATAACTTGACTGTTAACTAAATATATACTAGATAAAACTTAAACCATGTAAATATATATTTTATTTATTTTATATATGTATTACATATATATATATATGATATTATTTATTTATATAAATATATATATCCCGGTATTTTCCCCGCTCCTCTGCACTCGTCTTGCCGAAAGAAGTCCAACGATGTGCCATACTCTATATTTTGAGTATTAGGTAAGATTTTCATAGAAGGGAAATCCGGAAAAATTTCTTGTAGTGTCTGTGTAGCTGTTACCACTCTAAAGCCTCCAAAAAAACATTTTAGGAACAATTTTAAATATTAGGAGAAAAGCCGCGTTCCGGAAATACTGCACCAACGTATTCTAATGTTGCGTGTACTGGGAGACCGTTCTTCACGCTACCTCCACTACTGACACCAGTTGTAATCTCCTACCTAGTGCGAGGTAGTCTCCTAGACGGACCACTAATAAAGCCAATTACAAAATTTATTAATAACTATGACAATGCAAAATAAACACTCAAATTTCTAAATGAAAATAAATATAACTATGCTACCTTAGAAATAACCCATAACCAATAGCTTATAAGCTACCTTACCGACTGACACACATACATACATTCACTCCACGTTAGAACTATTATAAATACATAATTTGCTAACTTTACGCTATTCTTACTTTCTACTATTTACATACACAGGCTTTACTACACCAAAATAATATAATTAACTTTTAATTAAAGAACATCCCTTATAGAAATCATGTATTATAAAGTTCATTTGTTCGGATACGTTAACGAGCTCCCTTTCCAAATTCTGCAGGTGATAAAGAAAATTAGTCTTTTTCTTCCGGCCGCCTCACTTCGCTCTGTCTCATTCGCTCTCTTACTCTCGGCCTTCACTAATACCAAACTCACCAGTCTCGGAGATACTTCTCTGGCTACGCCTCTCAATAGTCTCTAGCCTACTTCTTATTAGTGACGTCATTCTTGTTGAAATATCTTATTATCAATGGTGCAGATAGTAGCGCAGTATTTGCCGGCCTAGGCCTTACTACTCGCTAGGCGTACGTATGACTATGACAATGCAAAATAAACACTCAAATCTCTAAATGAAAATAAACATAACTATGCTACCTTAAAAATAACCCATAACCAATAGCTTCCCCCACTACCAGTCGGTGGTGCTATGTACGTACTCCTTCATATAAACTTGTACTATGTAATCTTCACGTGTACTATGTACACATTACAATTTTACCAGAAAACTTTGTTTTATAGGAGCTCTTGTGGAATCAGCTAATTACGACGTTAAATGTTTTGCTGGGAACTGGCAGTGAGCGCTGTCATAAAATTAATCGATTCAGGAAATGTTTATGCCCTAAAAACCAAGAAGTATTAATCACCACCCCTATGTTTAGCCTCTTTTTAGTTAGTGCCTTGGCCTGTCTCAATAAAGGAACTACCGAGCAAAACACTCTCTTATTGTGTTATTCATTACACAATGGTAAAAGTAAAACTTTATATTGTTATGAATTTCAGTCTGGATCAGCAGTTGCTATGGCTTGCCAAGGCAGGTAGGTATTGTGCATCGGTGTTGGTAGAAAGAAATATATGTAAAAACTGGTTGGTCATAGACAAACTAATTTATACAAATAGAGATTGTGTTTGTTTTGTGCTGTAGAACAGTACCGTGTACTTAGTCGGAACAGAATGTGTTTGTGAATTGGAATACAGTATATACTTTACATGGAGGTTGTCTCATAGATTTGGCGCATTGTAACCCACGAGAGTGGTTTGGCATGTCGGTAACGAGAAACTCTAAACTTTAGTACACTCCACTTGGCTGGGAGGAAAACACTTTTCATACAGCAAGTAAGATAGTGGGGGCGGCCACACAAACAGAAGGCGCACTTTATGTATACCATAGTACATTAAAATTCAAGACAAGCCACAGCCATACTATAAAGGAGAGTGGGGAGATGTGTGCGGTGGTGAAGGGATAAGAGCTACAATCAAGTCCCTCTATGTATAAGTATATGACATGGAGAAGTAGCAGGGTATGGCAGATGGTAAAGTTTTATCCGAGAAGAGCAGACACTACTTGGTGTGCCCAAACTGCTACTAGCGCCCCCCAGTTACTAGACCACCCCCATGCTCCTTACTGTTAACACCTGGCCAACTCCTCTAATTCTACTTACCCTTCTTTTCTCTCTCTCTATGTCATACACTCATAACTACTTTATTACTTAAAATATCTACACTTGTTGTTGAGTTTATATTTCAATTTGCATAACTGTTTCATTATAACTTAGTTGCGAGGGAGGCTTCTATCTCAGGTTGACAATATTACCGCATATTTTCCAGTTTTCAGATGTTCAGTACTTCAATCTTTCTTATATGTACAACTAAGAAAAATTCACTCTAGAAAGAAATGTCGCTCCTGTGATCGCATTTTTCATTCTGACCTCAGACAAAACAAATTTTATTAGAATATGTCCTGTTTATACATGCATAATGAAATACACAATGGTGTGTTTCAAATTACATATATAAGAGACTCTGAATTTAATTTGGGTTAGGTATGATTTGAATTATTTTCATATCTGTCAGCAGAGTGGCGAGGAAAAGATATAAGTAACCCGTACACACATGCTGATTTATAACAACTAACTTTATTTCAACATACATTTATTATTAGGTGGGGATGACTGGCAGAGCCCCCGCCTCCTATTGAATTTCCTTGTAACAATTTATTTGTGTTGATAACATTCTATCACCCTCTCTATCAACACAAATAATGTTATAACGATAACAAAAAAATTTAAATCACTAGTTTTGTTTTATATTTAACATTATAAATACCTTTTATAAATTTATTTTTTGCTAACGCTTGTGTAAGTATATCAGCTAACAGGTTGTTTGTATATATATATATTATTTTAATTTCATTTTTTCCGATTAATTTTCTAATATAATAATACTGAATATCAATGCGTTTAGTACGTTTATGAAACACTGCATTTTTAGCTAGAGCTATAGCATTCTGATTATCACAAAACAAACTCACAGGGAATTCGACAACACTATAGAACTGCATGTGCACTAATACTCTTTTGATGTAAATTATTTCTTTCGATGCTTCGGTCAGGGCGATATATTCGGCTTCCATAGTTGATAATGAGACTGTTGGTTGTTTCCTTGATCTGCAGCTTATTGCACCACCTGCCAATGTAGTACGCTGCCTGAGCTTGATCGACGATCCTCCACATCGCTTCCCCAATCTGAGTCGCTATATGCGTTCAACTTTTGTTTATTCTTTTCATATTTGATACCATAATTTGTTGTATTCTTCAGGTAACGAAGTACAATGTTTCAAGTACTCTTTTGGCTAAGTACAATGTTTCTCGCCTGGATCCACACAAAATCTGCTTAATGTGTTAGCTGCACATGTTATATCTAGCCTGGTGGCGTTTACCAACTAAATTAAACTTCTATTAGTTCTCTGTATGACCTATTCTTCATTCTCTTTCTTTCTTCGTCATCTTCTGATCCCAATTTACTCGTTATTTTTACATTTGATTCAATAGGCGTAGGCACTGTTTTAGCGGAACTCATACCAAATTTTTCAATCAAATTGTTTACGAACTTTTATTGAGTCATTTTTATACGTCCGACAGTACCCTCTCTTTCGACGTGAATTCCTAAAAAATTAGGAATATAACATTACAAATTTCATATTAGACATATCTGAAATTTGGCCAAGATCAGCAATTTTAAATTCTGATTTAAATTTTTCTTTTACAATGCTAATTTTTTCTAAACATTTTGAAGCTAAAATTAAATCATCTAAGTATACAATCATGACTACGCGTTCTTCATTTTCACGAAACACATATATACATGGATCTGCTTCATTTTTACAACCACCTTGTCCAGTCACGAATTTATTTAGTCGTTTGTACCACACTCATCCCGATTGTTTAAACCTGTAAATTGGTTTATTTAATTTACACACTTTTTCTTTATTTTCTTCAACGAAATATTATGGTTGCTATAAATAGATTTCATCTTCTAAATTTCCTTGTACGTAGGCTGCAATCACATCCATTTGGTGAACGTACATTTCTTCTTCTACTGCAGCTGCGAGAACAGTTAGTATTATTTCATAATGTGCGACTGGTGCAAATACTCCCTGATAGTCGATACCTTCTATTTGAGTATGTCCCTTGCCACCAATCTAGCCTTATATTTTATCATTCAACGAACTGAGTCTCTTTTTATTTTAAATACCCTCTTACTTGTTAACACTTTTTTTATTTTTCGACCTATTTAATGACCATGTATTATTTTCTTTTAAATTCTGAAATTCTGTTTCCATTGCCTCTAGTCACAAATCAACGCCTTCACGTTCTAATGCTTCACTTACTGTTAGTGAATCTATTTCTTTATGAGCGTCTTCTGTCATTTGTACTTCTACATTTCTGTAAATTTTCTTAGGCCTTCCTACGTGACCGTCTCGAAGAATTTTTGGTCTAACAGCGCCTCGTTTGTGTGTTCGTTTGTTTGTTTCCTCCTCTTCACTTAATTCTTCTTTTTCTTCATTGGCCGGAAGAAATTCTTCACTGTTTTCATTTTGTATTTCTTCAATTTCATCTTTTTGTTTATTATCCTCTTTATTATCTTTATTTACTTCGATATCACTAGTGTCTTCATTATTATTTATTGATTCGAAGAACTTGACATCTCGTGCTATTATGATAGGTCTCGTACCTCGTTTCCATAGGCGATACGCTTTCGACTTGTGTAAATATCCGGCAAGTATATATTCTGTTCCTTTTGCTGCAAATTTTCCATGTTTTACTTTTTTATTTAACACTATTACTTTACTCCAATTGATCTCAAAAATCCAACGTATGGTTTTTCTCCAAACCAAGCGTCGTAAGGGGTTTTATTTTCTAATGATTTCGTCGGACACCTATTCCGTAAAAATGTTGCTGTGTTGATTGCTTATCATCATTATACAACGCGCCATCTCCACTAAATACCCGCTCTGCAACTCCGTTTTGCTGAGGCGTATATTCGACTTTAAGCTGTCTTGAAATGCCTTCTTCTTCTAAAAATTTATTGAATTCGTTTGAAATATATTCTTTTCGTTATCTGTTCGCAATCTTTTGATTACATATTCGGTTTGTTTTTCAATACGTTTCTTATAATTTTTAAATGCATTCAACACGTCGGATCGTTGTTTTAACATTACAATTTCTGTATATCGTGAGAAATCGTCAATGAACGTTACAAAATATTTCGCGCCTCCGAAAGAATTAATATTCATTGGGCAGCAAATATCCGAGTGTACCGTTTCGAGTTTTTGTTTTTCGCAATGTTCGGCACTTTTATATGGTAGTTGTTGAATTTTTCCTTTAGCGCACACTACACAATCTACATTTGATATGTCATAACTTAAATTAAATCCTTTCATCATATCTTTCTCAATAATCTTTTTAAATCAGTAAAATTTAAATGTCCAAATCGTTGATGCCACCTTTCTAAGTTAGTGGTGTGAACACTAGTATTTAATGCGACACTTCCTGTAGTATTTACTACGTATAAATCATTTTGTTTTTTTTGCTTCAATTAATGTTGATCCATCATTTCCTTTAACAACTGCTTTATTCTTGTCAAAAATAACCGTGCATCCTTTTTGTGTGGCTTGTGGAACGGATATTAGATTATTTCTTAAATCTGGTACATAGATCACATTCTTTAATAGCACCTCTTCCGTCCGCCCGTTTACTTTGGCGTCAATTTTTATGTTACCTATGCCGTATGAATTTACAAAATACTTCGAAGCAGTGTTTCTTTTTGGTTACACATGTGCTTCGTTGCTGCACTATCAATATACCAAACGTCTGCTTGCCTCACTACCGTTTTACAAGCAATAGCTGTTAACGCGTTCATTTTCCTAGCTTCGCGGTTCCTCCGTATGTAGCATTCGCTTCCTTTATGACCGATTTTTCCACGTTCGTAACATTTTCCGGTAAACGCACTTTTCCACGTTTGTTGCGAATTATCTTTATTATTATCCGCACTATTATACACTTGCGAGTTTTTTTTTTTTTTTTGCTTTAGCATGTAACGCTTCGTTATTTCCGTCGGATGAATTTCTTTCTTTTTGTCGCGCTTCTTCTTCGATTACATTGAGCTTCAAGTTGTGAATGGTAGCGATTTCATCTCTGGACTCTATAGCGATCGTGAAATTTTCATATTCTTCTGGTGGTGATCCCAATAGCATAATTGATAGTAATTCATCGGGAATCTGGATGCCAGCCTCCTTTAGTTGGTCAGCTTTATTAGTAAATTTATTTAAGTAGTTGGCTATTGTATAGACCATCTTCATACGATAAAGCTCTTTGTATAAGGTCGCCTTTCGGACTAGACCTTTCGATTCATAAACGTTCTTCAATGATGACCAAGCTTCGTGGGCTGTTCCAGAATTTTTAATGTGTCCGATTTTTGGTTTCTCGAGTTGTTCAGCGTTATTAGAGCAAGCGCTTTTTCGTCTTTCTTCTTCCAAGTGTCTTTTTTATTGCCTTCAGTTTTCACCTCTTCCCCACTTGCGTAAGACCACAAATCATTGCAAACCAAAATACTTTCATTTGCAGTTTCCACGCATCGTTATTATCGTCGGTAAGCTTTTCTATATTCTGGCAACTATTCACTTTCTTATATTATTTTTTTTAAACTTTAAAAAAGAAACTCAAACCCCGTTATAATTTAAACACCTGGGTCCATAACCTATGAGCAGAGTGGTGAGAAAAATATATAAGTATCCCGTACACACAGCTGATTTACAACAACTAACTTTATTTTAACATACATTTATTATTAGGTGGGGATGACTGGCAGAGCCCCCGCAATCTATTGAATTTCCTTGTAACTATTTATTTGTGTTGATAATATTCTATCAATATCCTTGATCAATCTACTAATTTAAATCTATTAATGACTCAATAAAAAATACCAAATCAACTACGACATCTCAACAATTAATGTAACGACAATATCATTGTGTTTATTGCATCTGTTGCAGCTCCAGAAGTACAAACTCTGTCGCAGTGTAGTATCAAGAGCGACATGTTCTCACTGGGCATGGTCATATGCACCATTTACAACAATGGACGGCCTTTAATTCAAGCAAACCACAGTTCTTCATCGTACGTGAAACAGCTAGATGTGGTATGTATTCAATATTATATAAATGATAGATTGGAAATTAAATCCTTGTATTCGGCACGGCCGTTATCAGGTAATACACTAAAAACAGTTGAGATATTGAGGGGTTCGCTATTACTTGATGTTCCCATTATTGCATAATGTTTAATCGTGAGAATTGTTGGCTTGAGTACTAGACCATCTTTGGCAAATATCACATTCGATGATTCCAAAACAGATCAATAAAGAGGCGGAACCTTGACTTCCTCTTCCGTTTTGCATATGAATGATAATACTTAGTTGGCGATGCTAGAAAAAAAAAGAGAATATTAATACTCATCTTCACAAACGCTTTCTCACCGTTTAGTCAAATCCTAAGAATGCTGGACGAAAGGCGGCCAAATAAATGACTAACTTTATTTTGAAGGAAAGAAGAAGAACATCGAGGTCAGAGTGGTATCTACATAACCATAAAGGAGAAGCTTGATAAACAAGAAAAGATTGGCTGGATGACAAAATCTAAAGTTCTCCTCTCGCCGTCTTGTTGCCAAAACTTAAGTCCTTAATATTAATATTCTCTTTCTAAATAAGGAAAAGCTCGTTATTAAATAATTAATAATCTAATCTCTGAATTGCTTCGAGGAAATAAAGCGAGGTTGTTGTTGGGTGGCCTCTTTAAACGATTTCAAATGTATATAGGTAAAAGTTTAAAGGAATGGATAGGGAAGCAGTTAGAATAGGAATACCAATCTTCCGATTCAACTGATGTTCTTGCAATAACCAGGTTATGATAGCACAAGGCAGCTAATATAACACGAAAGTCATGTATATAATGAATAAACTGAATGCAAGCACCCTAGTAGCTTTGAAATGAACCTGAAAAATACCGGGTAACAATGATTTCAGGATAATTTTCGCCTACAAAATGGAACACTAGTTAAAATAGTTAACAGCTGAAAGTACTTAGGATTGCTGTTTCATAAAGATGGTTGGTGGCTCATGCTACCATGATATCGAATTTCGGGCTGAAGCTATATAGATTTATTCAGCGACTGTGAAAAAACACTGTGCTCGATGACCCAATACACACTCAGACGCGTATTCAGCTTGGGATAGACTTCTGGAAAAGGAAGGCAAGGAAGATATGATTGAACAAAAAAGGAATACAGGGAATGAATGGCAGTGGAAGAGGATTTTGCATCCATATCCACAAACGCTTGTCACCGTATAGACCTGTTCAGAGAATGTGAAATGAAATAGGGCCAAAAAAATATTTAACTTTTAGAAGGAAAAGATGAAGTAGATCAAGATCGGACTGATATCTAAGTGCCCAGGAGGCCGACGGTGTCTAGGCAGACAACCATATTGGAGAAGCTTGATGAAAAAAGAAATTAATCCAAAGAGGTTAGTGCAGATTTTCCGAACAGGATTAGTGAATTGAAAATTTTTTCTGAAAAAAAAAACAAGATGGTGGCCTTAAAACTGGTGAACTTGAAAATTCCAGAATTCAGCCTCGCATTTTCTTGATGAAAACCTACAATTACCTTAATATTTTTTCCACTTAGAAAACAACTATATTGAGTTTATGGAAAGATTAATTTTTTTTTCGAACCCCTTGGTTCATTTATTTCATATTAAAATTAAATTTGACCACGGCCATTTTTTTTATATTCATGAATTTTTAATGCTTGCTCACGAATAGTTAAAAATTATTTACTGGGTCTGTTATTTTTAGATCGAAACCGATGCTACATAATTTACCTCTTTAAGGTATTGTTGAATTTTTGATTTTAAAATTTTATTATAACAAAATTAATTAATATGGTAGATTTAATTTTATCAATTTTAATGTTGACGTCACGTGTACAGGTAACACTGTCTGCATGGCGGTCCGGAACATTAAACAGTAATTTGTATTTAAAATATTTAATTTCTGTATATTCCATAAACCAGTGCAGTTTGTATTGCCCGTTGCGTACCACCACCCTCACCCCGGGACTTTGATCTCTCTGTGGGTGTGTCTCGTGCACGATGCACGTCAGACAAGTTTAATGACGTCATTCAGATTACCCGCCTACAGGTGTACTAATAAACAGTGCTGAACACTTCCTACACAAGTTATTGTCTTTATTAATGCTCAGTATTTTATATTTATATTTATTTATTATTATTATTTAAATGTTGAATGTTACTAAATTATATCCCTATTTAATAACAAAAAAAAATGATTCATGTATTAACATATAAATTGTCGTATATAAAAGCTATCGTACCATACTGCCCCATTTAGTTTGTATCTCTTGTAAAATATATAGCCAAGCCTTCTATATTAGGAGCCGCGTTGCTGCGTGGGTGGAAGCTATATAGGATGCCTTTCAATGAATTTTATATTTGCCACGGCTCACAGAAAGTCAAGCTTTCTTTCGTCTCAGTTAAAAAGAATCTAAAAATAAAAATGAAATAAAACTAATTTGTGCAGACTTTCATCTTTACAAATTAAGATCTCTATTTTATTTGATTTCTTCTTTACTTTCTGTGATTCCATTTAATTCTTTTGACGGTAGCGTGAAATGGACACGAGAGAATCCAATAATATTCGATGATAACGCAATGTATGCAATTAGGTCTTCAGCTTCGTTATCAGCATCCTAAGTAGACCCCCACCCCCTGACATACAGAAAAGCTTGCAAGGTTTCTTTTTTGCGATGGACGCCTCTTTAGGTTAGGTTGAGATCTCTATTGTCTGACTTGTTCAGTCTGTTGGATTCATTTGTACTGAAGGTAGTTGAAATATGAAGTTATAGGGACTGTTATGTTGAATAATAATTCCTATTCAAGCACTTTTATTAGGAACAAAATAACACTTGAGAATGCAGATAATATAGAGTTAGGAAAGTCCACTGTATATCAATAAATTATAATAACAGGTTATAGTGGCACAAGAACTTATTGGACAAACGATGTTTACCGGACAATTATGCTTTTAATATGAAACCTTCCACAGAATGCTGTATTCAATTAGTAAGGCTTATGTTGGTTTAGCACTAGGATTATCAACTCTACTAATACTGGAATCTGTAATAAAAACATGGTTATAGAATTAGATCGTATATTACGAGCGAAAATGCTGTCCAATAAATTAAATATATTCTGATCTGTTTGCAGGTAGATGATTATTTCTTTGTTCGTAGACGTTAGTTTAGCTTTATTAGGAGAATTTGCTACTACCACTAAGATGTGCACCAGCGACAGCTCCAGGCGGGCTCTCGCCCAGACCCTTCTGCGCTCATCGCCGCGACCCTCTCAAGACATAATAGTCATAAAAGACATTATAGTATTAACAAAAAACTACAACATTAATTAACACACAGCTTATTAACTACCTTTGTCACTGACGGCACAGTATAGGTACGACGCTACAGCGCCATCCATTTTCAGGACTAGTTGCTTCAAAGTTAGAATGCTGTAAGTAAAGACAAAATTACGGAGAGGGTAAAGGCAAAATAACCTGTCCACATTGTACAGAAGAGCATGCGATGATTGTTGCACTATCGATAATGTTGAGCAATGTCGATGTAGTAACAGTATGCAATATAATAATCGAATTAAACCTATAAAAAAAGTTTCAATTAATCATTCCGCTTTTGATGTAAGTTGTTCGTACTTTTTGTCTTTTTTAGAGCGTATCAAAAAGTTAATTGACTATGGTAATGGATAAAAATTAAATAATGAATGTTAAAGATATGAAAATAAAGATTTACAGCTAAATTTGCAGAGATCACGTGCTGCAACTAGGAATCTGACTGAAATAATTAAGAAACTAGAAGTAGATTGTAATATTATTTATTGAATACATTTAATTATTAAAATAATTATAATTTATATTTTAAATCTTCTCTAAAGGGACCTCGTGAGGTCTGTGTTTATACAGAAGTTGGAGAGGATGAAAAAACAACTTTTCAACAGGTTGGGTTTCTTGGGCACTTCCACCCCTCACTGCTGTAACATGGCTTTTTCTAATCACAGATTTCACTCCTTTTACAGTATAAATTTTTAACTGAACCCCTCCCTAATAGGGTCCACCTTATATATTGTACCTCCATCCCGGGGAAAGTGAGAAGAGGGAAATTCCCTTTTATTGAACTAAAGGTATTCTACCTTTCTAACTGCCCCTCATTGTTTCATCCTACCTTCGTAAAAACCCAATCTTGAAATTGTACTAAGTCCAATGATAAATCAATATCAAATATTAAATACCTAAATCAATATTAAATACATTTGAACTAATATATTTTACTTATAATTACAAAATCATAATTTGTATTTTTTCATCATTTCTCCCCAAGATCTACACATTACAAGATATTGCCATTATTCAAGATCAGTATCAATAGTGTCATAGTAATAGAAAAAGCGGATATTGTGCGATGCGAGTAAAATATATTTTATCCACATTATAACATAGATTTCCCTGATCCTGTGGAGAAATCGCCTTACTCATCTACAGCAATTGTTTTGAGAGAAGTAAGGAATAAATTATGTCACCGAATATACACAGATGATAGTAAAATTTGAGATCAGGTTGGAGGAGCTTTAGTTATATTTAGAGATACTGAAAACAAACGTGTGAATACAGAAAAATTTAAACTTGCACTTTGGTGCTCAAACAACCAAACCGAACTCCTAGCCATCATCCTTAAGGGGATTGAATGGTTAGAGATTGTTACGGTCGTACGAGCTTATGCCTCCTCCGGGATCGGTCGGTATAACCCAGAAATTTAATTGTAAATTAGTTTTAAGTTAGTGTAAGGAATAATGTTTAGGTAGTGTAAGAAGTAGAGTTAAGTTAGTATAAGGCATAGGTTTAGGTTAGCATTAATTAATAGTCTAGGTTTAGATTAATAATTTAGTCAGTAAATTTAGGATTTAGGAAGAAAATAGTTTAGGGATTAGTGAAGGGTTAACGGTGAGAAGAGAACGACCGAGAAGAGGACTGACGAAGAGAAGGAGGGGTGGAATTGAGAGGAAGGTTAGGACCGATAGCAGCAGAGAGAGGTTGCGCGAGAGCAACACCACAATAGGGGGCCCCTAAGTTATTAAGTTTGTGTTTTATTTGCTAAAACGTCAGGTCGACGGATTTCCCGGCTGTCGGATAAAGTAACGACACCCCGAAGGGGATAGTGATAGCCGCTAGGAATACATTATAGCAAATACGCTAGCAGTAAAGAAATATCAGTTGAGAAGGTCTGGACTTATGCAGTTAGAGAAGCCAGCAGAGAAACGATTAAAAAAATAGAAGAGGAATTGAGCAGTAGAAAAAGAAGAGTGAGGTTCAAGAAAGACGAAAACTGTAAATAGTGTAAAAACGAGAGCAGAAATAGGAAATAGGTTAGGTAGGAGATATTTTTCTTTTTATATTATTTTAATAAGGTTTAATTTTAGTTTATTTCTTATTTCTTTGTAATATTTTTTTTAGCTTTTCTTTTTATTCTCTTAAAAAAGTGTATTTGTTGATTTTGTTTAATTATATGTGTGATTTTTGTAGAGAAACGTATTCTTATTGAACCCACGTGTTTGTTAGCCTTTATTAGCTGAAACACGAGTAGCAGTTGGAACTGTATAACTGACACGAGTAGAGTGGCTGAGTGAGACTAGGTGTCAGGCTGCCAAGCAGTATATCACCAGATCGATTCTGGCGGGGCCAGCTTTTTTTTTTTATTCTTTTTATTTTAGTTTTTTTTCCTACTTCCTCTTATTTCTTTTTTTTTGCATTTTTCTTGCTTACATTAACTTTTTAATTTTTTTTCGTGTTTTTTTTGAGTTGCACTTCATTTCTTCTTTTTTTTTTCTTTTTCTTTTTTATCTCATTCGTTCTTTTTTTTTCCTCTTCCTCCTCCCTTTTTCTACCTTTTCTTTTCCTTTAGTTTTATTGTTTTCATTCCCCTTTTTTATTTTTATTTCTATTTTGCTCCTTTTAATTTGCCTGTTTTTCCTTTCGCCCTCATTGATTTAGAATCCCCCCTTCTGCACTGTTCTAGCTGAGGTGGCTTTGCTCCGGTTTGGGAGCTACTAAGCGGGAGAGTGTAACAAGATGATAGCGTCTAGTTTTCCGAAGTCAAGGTCTGTCTAGATAAATTCAGAAAGTGAGATGTCTCTTGCTATTTTAAATGATCATGGAAATCATAACTCCATGGCTGATTTGATTAGATCAGAATTAAGAAGATTGAGAATGGAATTGGACTCGGAAATAAATAAGGAAGGGCCAAGACCCATGCTGGCAATGAAGGTAATGAAGTAGAGATTTAGTCAAAGAAGCGACTTTAGACCCTGACCTGACCATCTGCTATTCAAAGGTACCTCTTTGTTATGTCTAGTTATGTGAAGATAGAGGCTGCAAAGAAAAGTCAAGAAAGGTGGGGAAGTGAGTGGCAAAATACTTGCAAAGGCGAAATAACTAAAAGTTTCTTCCCAACAGTTGCTTTGAGGAACAAGACTATGGCACTTACCGGTCACGGGAAAAATAAATCATATTTATTTAGATTTAAAATATAAAACAGCCCTGGATGTGTTTGTAATAGCTTGGTTGCCCAAACGTGGCACCATATAATTTTCGACTGCCCATTTTTTGAAGCAAGTAGAGCAGAATTGATAAAGGAGGTAGTTCAGGAAGGAGAAGGATAGCCAGCGGTCCCGAGTTTGTTGATCTCAAAATTCAATAAACAGTTTATGGTGTTTTATCAACATAATTGACCTAAATTTATTATAAATTTGTTTGCATGATTATATTCTTCTTCTTACTCTTCCTTTACCTCACTTTAATTGTTTGATATCTGTTTTATGTAATCAACGTCAAATTGCTATTGTCTTTACATTAAATAATAATGATAGTGATAAATGTTAAATGCTTGTAATCATGTTGGGGAAAGGCAGAATAATAAACTCCTCAGCTGCAGAACTACAGGAAAAAGATAGGGATAAAAGAAAAAAATTATAATCTGATTCACAGTATTTTAGTATTAGTATTTGTAAACGATTGATGGATGGTACATTAGGACAAAGCATGATTTTTATATTGCTATAATCGTAAAAGGAATAACAGAAGATTGAAAAACGAACAATGAGTTCAAATTTTAATGGCCATCCTAAACGCGCAAACGTCAAGCAAGCTTCAGTACAGAACGATTCCTTTCCTTGTAGCATGATAAAGCGTCGGAATTCTCTCTTCCATCACCTGGTCGCTTGTGTAGCTAAGCGAGATCTTGGAGAATAAATCAAGGAGCTCAAACGGGTCCTGAAAGAGGTTACTGTTATTATTTTCTTACCGATCTTTTCGAAAAAATCTATCAATTTACTTGTCAAAAGATAAGTTATTTAAAATGGTTTTCAAATTGTCAGGCCTTAAAATGGCCTTTTCTGGCCATTGTCGTATCCTTGGACGATAAGTTACTTAGTCCAATATAACATGCATATATGTGATCATGTTGGCAATGTTTAAATCGTTTGCTCTACAGTAAAAATATCTCTTCCATCCACGTATATGTTGGCATGTGGAACCTGTACCCAGAGGACGCATTTCATTTCTTCACAAGTGGTCAAGACTCTGGAGACCATTCTGAACATGGAGAAAATAGTTCACGATATGACCATCAATCTACAATACTAATAATAAACAGCGAATTGCTCAAATGAATATCATTTAAACAGACCTGGGACATTAAGAAACAACGGTACTAGAAGTGTACATTACAAGAAGCACAGTTGGGAATGTGAATATTGAAGTTATTATGTACTAGTATTAATGTAATAATTACTGCCAGGTTTACTTTTTCATCACTTTGTTTACTCAATCACCACTTTGTTTAAATTATGAATATTTAATGCTCAGACAGACAGTGGTATCAAGTCACCCCTGGTGAACAGCTGTTTGCTCCGCCCGCTCTACAGTCATCTTTACGAATTAATTCTCATAAAATTTTCAAATGAATTACTATTAATAACACAGTTTTAAATCGTTAATATTATTAAAAGGTTCAAAGCATATTATAATGTAATATATATAAAATTTGGTAATTAAATTGTAGATTTAACAGAATTTCATCTGTTACTTTTAAATTCAAATTATACGTCGGGGGCTTATTTTTATAGCTCTCTCATTGTAGTCACTGCTAAATAATTTAATCGGCCTTTGCCTTTTTACGAAAATAGATTGTATCTCTAAATATAGTTGCAAAAACTTTTTGCTTCCGTTTACCATTACTCAGATTATGAGAGAGGGAACCTTTTTTGAACGATTTTAACTCAGGGTCATGAGGGACATTGTCAACCAAACTTCTTAAGAATACATACAATTGTGATGGCAGCAGGTTAAGAAGGTTGGTGAATGATGAAATGAGAACACACTTACAAACTGACTGCATGCACTTAAACACATGTTATATTTTAAACATATGTTACGACTAACAGAAAGTGTTACAGACATGTTTTGCGGGGGGTCTCTCCTTGGCGATGACTGCGGGCAGTATGTTCTCTTTAGTATAAGCTAGCTTAGAATAATTAGATGTAAGGGTAGTATAAGTAGGAAGAATAATTAGAGATATTGTAGGTTAGTTAGCTAAGCAGTATATAAGTAGATTAGTAGTAGAGATAGGGCGTAGGTTAGGCTTAGATTGTAGGCAATAATGTGACGGAAGAGGATACCAGCAGCAGCAGCATCGTGGGAGTAAGGCCGCAGTATTTAGAGATACTGAAAACAAACGTGTGAATACAGAAAAATTAAACTTGCATTTTGGTACTCAAACAACCAAACCAATCCTCTTGAAAAGTCAAGGTCTGTCTAGATAAATTCGCGCATGCGCGCGATAGCAAAAAAGAAGAGGAGGTCCGGACGGGTGGACGACACACGAGAGTAGAGAGCCGTCAAGTGTGAGGCGAGGAAAAAGAAAAAGATCGTTTTTTTTAGTTTGTGTTTTTCCATTAAGAATCAGTGCTGTGGGACAGCAACCGGCGTAGCACGATTAACAGTGGAAAAAAAGAGGAAGAGCGCAAACTAACAGGTGCCTGTGTATATGTGTGCATAACAGACTAATTACTGTGATACAGAAAAAAAAAATTAATTTTGGTAATCCGAACTACTAATACCTTCCCTCCAGGCCTGGGTTAATAAGGAAAGACAAATTACCGGATTCTTGTTTTGTTTATGCATTTAGTTATGTATTTCCTTTCTTTTTATTATTTTTAAAGTGAGGATTGTATTTATTTTGTAGTACTCAATTTTATAACATCGCCCTTTTCTAAACCCATCTTGCTTCGGAGAAAGTCTCCAGCAGCCTGAATCGCCATTTGCAAACGAAATTTGGTAAGTTACTCAAAGGATTTTCCGGCATTATCCAGCATGCATAGGGATCTGTTAGAAGACGCCTGCCCAGGGTCCCCCTTCCCTTTACTAATCAACGCCAGCCGTGCAGCCTTCCAGCGAGTGCTGAAAACCCCTTTAGTAAGAAGATATTGTGCATTTCCAGAAGCAATTGGGGTTATACTGAGCACCTTAAGCACTTCTGAAGGTACTCCATCCAGGCCCGGAACTTTACGGTTTTTCAAGTTCTGAACAGCCTTCCTTCCTCACTTTAGAGTGGTATTTCCTTTATTTCAGCAAAGACTCTATCTTCACGGATCGGGTGCTCGGTGAACAGTGCAGCAACTATCCCCTCCATAGTCGTCACATCTTTTCATGGCTCCAAGTTATTAAGAGAAGCTCATCTGCAATCTTGCTTCGGTTCATGCTTGCCTGCAAGATGTGAATCATCGCAGTCGCCGCTTTGCTTCCCTGAACACCCTACATCTTTCCGAGCCTAAAGTGTAGGCTAGTGTCTCTTATTCAGAGCTTTTTTCCGCACAAAGGAGCGTACACTCTTTCGCCTTATGCCCTGTCCGTCCACGTTTAGAGCAAAGACAACTTCGATCAAGCCCTTCACATGTCCTGGCTATGTGACCGTAATCAAGACATCTAAAGCAGCGAGGAACAACAACTCTCTGTCTCACTCTACAGAATACCCACCCAATCTTAATTCTCCCTTGCTTTAGCAGTGCTGCAGCCGCCTTATCCCCCAACTGGACTATCACCAGTCTTTGTTCTGTTACATCAGGGGGTGTAATGGTAACTCCCGTTTCTCCAATCTCTGCGATATCTCTCTTAAGACCCTGCTCAACATCTTCCTTATTCGTGAGGCAGTCTAGATCTCTGATCTCAACCGAGGTCCTAGGGATTAGGCACCTAACAGATGACATGTCGCCCAGAATCGTAGTAAGCACAGTCCCAAACTGCTCCGGATTTTCTGTCTTTCTTCCTAGCTCTAGTAAAACTTGACCATCTTTAGTCTGCCTGATTGATTTAATCTCTGTCCCAGTCACAATTTTGTACCCCGCCCCCTCGGGTCCACATCGACCTCATCACATAGCTCCTTCCAGCACCGAACTTTGCTACAACTAATGGCATGTCTAAGTGCCCTTCTCGCAGCCTTATAGTCTGCCGATCTCGCTTCCGCTTGGCTCTTAGTTCTTGCACGCTGAGCTATCCCTCTTGATCTTAGGCACTTCTTTCGTAGCTCGGCAATTTCCAGTGTCCACCAGAAAACTGGTTGTTTCTGATGTCAGGGCTTCTTACATGCATCGAAATCTCACAGGCCTCATTGATTATCCTCATGGTAGATGAGACAATCGTCTCAACTGCCTCCCGTTCATCCGGAACTTGCACGTCATCCGTATCTACTCTTCTGGAGATAGCCTCAGCAAATTTCATCTTTTTTATTCTTGAAACATTTCACCTAAGGGTTTCGTTTGAAGAATAGCATCAAAATACCGCTTGTCTTCCACCCAAAGGAGATATATTGGTGGTCGCTACCAGTATAATCTTCCATAACATACCAATCTTGGATCCTTGGGCGCTATATTCTCTGAAGCAAAGGAGCCATCAGGGATAGTTCCCGAGCATCCCGGGCGCTGCAAAGTTGTGCTACCAATATTGAGAACAATTAGACTCGTTCTTGCAGCCATTGCCGTGATCCGCCTGCCACAAGAATTCGTATCAGGCAACCCCACTCCACTGCCATGGCATTGAAAACCCCAGCTATTATTACATCTTCAAGCCCATCTAATTTTTTGTTGGAAATCATGGATACATTCATTTGGCGTAAAATAGCAGCTGATGTACGGGACTTCCCCGCTTTTAACCCAAATATATCCACTCTCTGCTCCATGTACTGCGAAGGAACCTTCCCCAAGTCCGGGATCCAAATAGCCACTCTGCCCAGAAGATCAGAAAACCACCCTGGCGATTCCTTGTCTTGGTATTGTTCACTATGCAGCAACCGATCCACCTTCTAGTCGAATACCTAACGTATTAAGAGAGCTCATCTGCAATCTTGCTTCGGTTCATGCTTGCCTGCAAGATGTGAATCATCGCAGTCGCCGCTTTGCTTCCCTGAACACCCTACATCTTTCCGAGCCTAAAGTGTAGGCTAGTGTCTCTTATTCAGAGCTTTCTTCCGCACAAAGGAGCGTACACTCTTTCGCCTTATGCCCTGTCCGTCCACGTTTAGAGCAAAGACAACTTCGATCAAGCCCTTCACATGTCCTGGCTATGTGACCGTAATCAAGACATCTAAAGCAGCGAGGAACAACAACTCTCTGTCTCACTCTACAGAATACCCACCCAATCTTAATTCTCCCTTGCTTTAGCAGTGCTGCAGCCGCCTTATCCCCCAACTGGACTATCACCAGTCTTTGTTCTGTTACATCAGGGGGTGTAATGGTAACTCCCGTTTCTCCAATCTCTGCGATATCTCTCTTAAGACCCTGCTCAACATCTTCCTTATTCGTGAGGCAGTCTAGATCTCTGATCTCAACCGAGGTCCTAGGGATTAGGCACCTAACAGATGACATGTCGCCCAGAATCGTAGTAAGCACAGTCCCAAACTGCTCCGGATTTTCTGTCTTTCTTCCTAGCTCTAGTAAAACTTGACCATCTTTAGTCTGCCTGATTGATTTAATCTCTGTCCCAGCCTCTTCAGGCTGGATCTTTTCCTTTACACTACGCAGTATTTGGGCATAGGACATATTCTCACCCGGCAGGATGCTGAGGGCAGAGTTCCGAGCCCCAAGAGGTTTTTTCTTCTCTATATTTTCCCTGCTTGTCTGGAAAGACTGCGGGAGCTTATCTTTCTTATTTTTCTTTTTTGTTCCAACCCGCTGCCATTCAGTTTCTTCTTCTTTCTTATCAATCCCAGTCAGCATCTCGTCCTTCATTTCACTCTCCTTCCTCTTTTCTACAGCCCTGAGCTCTTCTTCCAGCCTCTTTTCTACCTTCCTAACCTGCTCAGGTGCATTCTTCTGCAGCTGCGGAGGTGGCCTGCCCGGCCTTTTTGTTGTTTTAGATTCTACTGAGAGATTCTCATCCATCCTTCGCCAGGTTTTCCGCCTGCTAAACATCTAGCTGAAAATCCTCTAGCCTTCAGAGACCTTTATTAATTTTAACGGTATACATTTGGCTGCCGCTTGACTACCGCCCGCATACTTGATATGTCTTCCAAGCAACTCCGAGCAAAGTATCTTCTCTTTCCTGTTCCTCTCTAATTTGAACTCTTTGAGCCCTCCATAGATTGCCTCAATCCTGCTTCCATTTCTAAGGTTTTTAACATTCTTCTTCTGGGTTATTCTGCACCTTAATTAGGTCAGGGTTCGGTGGAGTATAGGTGGGGTTTCTAAACTTAGAGCTCTTTTGAAAAGGGACCTCCATTCCAGGTCTAACTTCCAATTCACACCCTGCCTTCGATACTAAATTTGGAGAACTATCACCCCTCTTAACACCTGTCGCATTAGATGCTATAGAAACTAAGTGAACCACTCCTGTAGCACTGCAGTAGCTTGATGACGACGCACCGGAGCCTGCTGCGCACCCTTGACGGCCGCCGTACTGGGGATCTGCCTCCTGCACCGTAAGGTTATTTTTAGAATTTTCCCTCATTTTCTCCCATAGATGGTTTTCTGTCGGAGTGGCCTTCCACTTCAATACAATGTAAGCGCTTTTTACCAACTTTTTAATATTACGGTATTTTATTCATTAAATTTGGAGCTAGATTTCCAATCTTGAAGGAATCCGGTTAATAGAAAGTGCGATTTATTGAATAAATTTCAGTATTTTTTTTACAACTTTCCTTAAAGATCTATCATAATGTCTGTTTTCTTTGCAGAAAGCGTTTCTTTTTTTTTTTTTGTGGTACTGCGTATGATAGGAAGCAGAACTGTATTGAATATTATATGTGTATGTCAGTAAGATAGTTTATGGCAAATTGAACATATTTTCATGCATTTGAGGGAAGGCCGATGAAAGTACAATATCCAGAGTAGTGAATTTGGAATAGATAATATAGTTAGTGATGTGCTAGTACAGGGTGCACTATATGACTTATAGTCGAGGATTGATGGCGTAGTGGGGGGGGGGGGGTCAATTGGCATTGACAAAGTGCTCACTGGAGACTGAATGCTTTCACAGATGTGACTATGAGCACACACACACACACACACACACACACACACACACAGTAGTACGTATATTTGTTTACTATGTAGAAACTGAGTTATTTTTCAATGCATCATTCTCATTGATTTGTCTGATTTACTTTCATATTGTTTCCTTTTACTTCCTAGTAAAAGAAAGTATTGCGTTTGTGGCAAAGCTTCGAAATGAAATTTCCACCGGAAATACATGTGTTTAAGTGTACCATACACATAGATATGAGTTGTATTTGAAACATTTTGGAAAAATTTCCTTTTTTGGATTTCGACTTCTGACATCCCTCTGTTCTGCGTTGCCAATGTCTACTCGTTACATAATAGCACGAACAATATTTATTTATTTTAGAGTTGTTGTTTCTACATTGGTTGAGCTACTCGCTGTACAATCATTATAATCACTTAACTCTACGCTCAGCCTTCCTAAATGACTAATATTTGATCAAAACTAAATTATGATTTCTGGACAATTCGCCACATAATTAATATTTCCATAATTATTTTTACAAACTCAAAATAAGCAGCCAACTTTGCTCCAACATAACAAATCAATACATCAATAAACAGTATTATTACACGTGTATTTAGGCGGTAAGGCCCCGCGAACAGGTTATCAATTTACATCAAGACGTGCACAGTTCTGGCCAACTTAGATACGCATGCAAGAATAGTCATATGGATTTAACAGTAAATATAAGAGTAAGAGATTTATTAGTACATGCAAAAAAAAGGAGAAAAATGGCAATTACTAAGATATATTCTAGGAGTGTAAATATAGACCTACGATACTAGTTGGCGATTAATGAGAACAATAGAGTAACACCGTTATCTATCAATATATGTAAAATTAAGTCTAGAGAAATCTATTGATCCCTAAAACTAATCATGCAGAACTACATAATTCGCTTACAATCTCTAATGAAGCCTACAGTATATATAGATATATATATATATATATATATAGATAAATATATATCTTTTTGGTTTGTAACACTTTTTAAAAAGATATATTTTTGTTTAATTAAAATTACAATTTGTGTTAAAGATTACAATTGGTTTATTTGATTATTATTAAATAACAAAGTAAGTAGATATAAATTAATATGAATACAAAAAGTTATATTTAGTGTTAAGAATTATATTTAATTATTATAATTAACTTGAAGAAATTATTATCTTATTCAATTTGTTATGGATTATTATTATATTTAAATGTTAGATTATTATTATGTTCAATTATTATGATATTCAAATATCTAGTTAATATTATATTCAAAGGTGCCAAAAATAAAGGTTTACCCTAGTTATATGCTCTAACAGGATTTAACACTTTGACTGTAGCACTCACTGAACTGGTAGATGTAAAAGGTGAACTAAACCGGGCGAAAGAAAAGAAGGAACTGCTCCTGTCTGGCGGTAGCCTCCTTATATATTGTTTGATTATGCTGATGGTTGCGTTTCTTTGTTTCATGATGAATAATGGGTTATTTAGTGAACCCCCACCACTCATCCACTCTAGCGAGTGAACCCCCATCACTCAAAAAACAGCCCCTCGCGCACAGAGAGAGGAGAGGGTTCGGCGAGTGTATATATATACGAGAGACAGAGTCAAAAAGGAAAAAATTCGGTTCACCGTCTACACTTCAATTGTAAATATCGTTTAGCCACGTCAGTCTGTCTGTTCAGTTCTTGTAGTGTTAAAGTATAAGTCCTTGGTCGTCAGTTCATATACATATATATCAATTATATATCTTATACCGATATTGAGGTGTTATTTATCCATCAACATCTACAACCAACATCTCCTCCTACAACCATTACATAAGTGATGAAGGACACCTCCTGGTTTTCCGTAGGTGGGTTGTATTGAAACCTCGCTGGTTCCAAGCTTTTTAAGTTGACGGTGAATTCCGCTCTTTTTATTATTGGGTCTGGTTCCATGGGTTTTAGTAGTTTAGGATGTCCAGACGATCTTGATTCGTGGGCAAGTTGTCTGCCTTTATAAAGTATTTGACTGTCTCCTGTTTTTATTAAATATATGCCTGTGTATGTTCTGGTTTCTGTTGCTTCCTTTTCCTTTATCTGCAGGGTTTCTTCTTTGGGGAATACAGCCAGGTATTGATTGGCTTCCGCTAACCATTGCATCTGGTTGGTTTCTATATTTAATTTAGTGTACTCGCATGTTGAGGTGGTTTCTGTTGTTAGGATTTCCTTCTCGCAACTTAGTTGTTGGTGTGTTATGTCGTTGATGTTGCATAGGTAGTCTTGATTTACAATTTTCTTCCCTAACTGTTGTAAACCTTGCACCTCTGTGTAATTTGAAACTAATAAGTATTTGGAATTTGGTAAAATAGTTACAAATTCATTGTTTAAATTAGCTGGTATGGGGTACAAATAATATAGGTTATGTTTTCTTAGCTGTACTATTGGTATTTCTAGTATATAAATTATCTCATTATTTTTATTAACTTTACAATTTACATTTATCATTTTTTCTACATCGTACATGTTTTCAGGTGTTATTTTTATAGGCAATTGGTCTTGATAATGATTTGTGATTTTTAATAATTCTAAGTACAATTCATGTGTTGATATTATACTAGGATGAATTGTTTTTAATCGGCAAAATATCAAAGAATTTTCTATCTCTTTTATTGTGCTGAGTAGCACAGTATATATTATTCTTATTTGTTCTAACACATTTACTAGATGACTAATTTCTTGGAACTCTGTGAGTTCTTCTCTAAGCAATAGTATTTTATCTTTCAATTCATTATTATTTTGTTCTATTAACTGAATCGTATTGTTAAATTTATAGATTACATTATTGCTGATCGAGTACTGTCGCCTAAGTTGTGTTTGCAAGTCTTCTTGCTTGTTTTTTATTTCATTAATTAATTTATTATAGTTTTCACCATCATTGGCATCTAAGTTGCCGGTGATACTTTTTAATATGGTTCCTAAACCATTTATAATACCTCTTTTATTCCTACTAGTGTAGTTTTTAACATTAACCATTTCTAGTTTATTATTTATTAATTCTCTAGTATAGTTTATGAATTTACAATAATTACTGATTGATTTTATTTTATTTACATTATCTCCTATTATATCTTCTAGTTTGTGACTGTTTAATTTACTTTCTTTTATTTCACCTAATATGTTATTATAGTGATTGTCCGTTTCCTGTATTTGTTCCAATAATGGATTCAGTTGGTAGTAGTGTATTAAGGTGTGTGTAGTAGTTTGGAGTCTAGCTGTACCCATGTTTATCGGTAGTATGCCAGGATTATGTGTTATGTTTTTTATTTCGAATCCTTGAGTCAGGATCGTGAGTAACCTGAAACAGTTTCGTCAGGATTATTTTGTTTTAGTTTTCTAGGGCGTTTTATATTTGACATGTGTATTTTGTTCTGTGTGTTATAATGTCTGGGTATTATGGTTGCCGTTTTTAATTTACTGTTTATCGTTTCAATAGTTTCTTTTTGGAATTTATCTTTAGTTTTGCTCATTTTTTGTTTATTTTTAACATAGACTTCTTTTGGGATCTCGGGGGGTTCTTCCCGGTTTTTATTTCTTTTTTCTATGGCTTTATTCTTTGTGGCTTCGCTTTTGTTCCTAATTTGTTCGTATAATATTTTTGTTTTTTGTTTGTGGTTGTTAACGTAATTGTTTATAAGTTGTCTTTCCAAATTCATCTCGAAAATTGGGTTTGTTTGTATGTGTCCACGTATTGTTTCAAAGGGGGTTAATTTTGTGACTGTGTGTATACTGTTGTTATAGGCAAGGACGGCGTAGTTTACTTTGGTTTCTAAATTGTCTTTGTCGAATTCCTTTCTGTCTTTTAATATTCGTATGTGTTCAATTAATGTGGAGTGGAATCTTTCAGCGATCCCATTGGATTCTGGGTGTTGTGAACTGATTAGATGTAGATTTATTTTATGTAATTCTAATAGCTCTTTAATTACTGCATTGTTAAATTCTAGTCCGTTGTCAGAAATGATTTGTTCGGGTAGTCCATAATGTGCAAAATATTTGATTAGTTTGTCTGCTACTTCTATTCCTTGTCCTGATTTGAGTTTGTATACCTGAGCGAATTTTGAAAATGAATCGATTATTGTAAGAAATTTGTTTCCGTCCAACGTTAAACTGTCCATATGCAATGTTTCGAATGGTGTCGTTGGGGTAGGTGTATGGTTAAATTTTGGTTTGATTGGAATCCTATCGTATTTTGTCCTTAAGCAGATGTCGCATTTATTTATGTAGTTCTGTATGGTTTCTCTCATGTTTGGCCAGTAGTACGTTCTTCTGATTCTATTGTACGTTTCTTCTATGCCTCTATGATTAGTCTTTCCTGTATGGTAGTTCTCTATAGTTTCTTTAATTTCGTCTTCGTCTTCTATGTCTATTAATTTTTGTGTAAATTTTACGAACATAACGTCCGAGTTTTTAAAGTGGTTCATTACTGTAGCTGTAAATGGAATGTAAAAATCATTCTCGAAATAAAGTCCGTATTTTGTTTTTGGTTGGATATATTCTTTTATGAATTCTACTATGTCCGTCTCTAAATTGTTCTCTGAAATTTCCGTGAGTATTCGGGTCTTTGTGTTGAATAGTTTCCTTATCTTAGGTTCCCTTGGTTCGTATTTTACTAATGATAATATTATTTGTGTGTTGCTGAAATTTACGGGTCCGTCAATTATTGGAATTGTCGGTGTCGTGTTTCCTTGAAAATTCGAGTGTATTGTTATGTTGCTATCTTCATCTTGTTCTAAAATTTGTATTTCGTTATCTTCTCTGTCCGTTATGTCTTGATTTACTATTAACGATTCGTTGTCACTGTCGTCTGGATCTACTAGTTGTGTTTCTTCTTCGCTTGACTCTCCATCTATTGTTGGTTTGTTTTGGCAGTATTTTGTTATTAAATCTTCTATGAATTTATCCGCGTCTTCATCTGGTAACGTTCTTGTTTTTTCTATGAGCTCTTCTATTATGTCCCCTGTGGTTTTGTCCGTCTTTGTTTCTTTCATGTTTATTTCTATCCTGGACAAAGCGTCTGCTACTTTATTGTCTTTTCCTTTTTTGTACATGATTTCATAGTCGTATTCTTCTAGTTTCAGTCGCCATCTCATTAATTTAGAATTTGGTTCCTTCAATGAAAAGAGCCATTGTAAAGGTTTATGGTCCGTGTAAATCTTGAATTTTCGTCCATAAAGGTACGGTCTAAAGTATTTTGTGCTCCATATTATTGCGAGTAATTCTCTTTCTATTGTAGATAGGTTAGTCTCGGAGTCATTTAATGTTCTACTAGCGTAAGCTATTGGTAAGTCTTTGTTAGCTGTTCTTTGGCTGAGTACCGCGCCTATTGCTACGTTACTTGCGTCTGTGGTCAATGTAAATTCTTTGGAAAAATCAGGGTATTGTAAAATGGGTTCATTAGTCAGTAAGGTTTTACATAGATAAAAACAATCTTTGTAGTCTTGGTCTTCTGGTTTTATGGTCATGCCTTTTTTCAATCTTTTCGTTAATGGTTTCGTTAGTAAAGCAAAGTTTTTTATAAATTTTCTATAGTATCCAAGTAGTCCGAGGAATGCTTTTAGTTGTTTAGTCGTTTTTGGAATGGGAAAGTTTTCTATAGCGGCAATTTTGTTAGGGTCTGGTCGAACACCTGTCGGGGTTATGATATGTCCTAAATACCCTATTTCGCGTTTACAGAATTCTGTCTTGTCTATTTGTACCTTTAAGTTTGCCTCTCTGAGTCGGTCGAATACATTTCGTATATCTTTTACATGTTCTGGTAGACTGGTACTAAATACTATTATGTCGTCTAAATAGACTCTACAATTCGGTACTCCCTGTAATACGGAGTTCATTATTCTTTGGAAAGTGCGGGGGCTATTACGTAGTCCAAATGGCATTCTTAAAAATTCGTAGTGTCCTTGTTCTGTGCTAAAAGCTGTCTTTGGTATACTGTCCCGTTCTATCTCGACTTGATGAAAGCCGGATGCTAAGTCGATTAAGGTAAAGTAATGGCATCTTCCTAATTTGTCTAACAGTTCGGTTATATTTGGTATTGGGTATGGGTCGTCTATGGTTTTTTCGTTCAGTTTTCTGTAGTCGATTACTATGCGCCATTTTCTTTCTCCAGACGCGTCCATCTTTTTGGGTACTATCCAGACTGGTGAGTTCCATGGTGAATATGAGTGTCTGATAATTTTTTGTTTTAACATGTCGTCAATTTGTTTATTAATTTCTTCTTTATGTATTTCTGGATATCTGTATGTCTTTGTATATATTGGTATTTCGTCAGTAGTTCTTATAGCATGTTTTATTTTATTGGTAAATGTTAAGTCTTCCCCTTTTGTATAAAATATATCTCTGTACTCATTGGTTAATTTTTCAATGGCTTGTTTTTCCTCTTTGTTCAAGTGGTCAGTCCGTATTCGACTCATGTCTATTCTTTCTTCTAAGTTTTTTATATTCTCCCTAGTGGGGTTTTTATTTATTATAAAATTATTTAAATTTATTACTTCAACTGGTTGTCTAATATTAATTTCTAATTCATTATGGGTTTCATTGCTAATATTGCAATATGCCATATTTTCTTTTACTTTGACGATACCTTCATGGATGGTCGCTTCTCCAATATGCATTTGGGGAATGACAGCTTCTCCATTTTTTAGGTTTCTAATTTTTAAATTTATTATTTTGCTTTCTAAGGGTTTCAATTTAAACCCGTTTATTGTATTACAATTTATTTGTATATTCGTGTTTTCATTTCCGCTTTTATTTAAATTTTTATGATTTCTTTCTACGACGTTTTCATTTGCGTTTTTATTTAATTCTTTATTTAATTTTCTATTTAATTCTTCGTTTATATTTTTATTTATATTGAGTTCCCTTTCTACTTCCCCAGGTTTTTTATAGTACCTTATAATTAATTCTTTACCTTGGGAAAAGCATATGTCTTTCTCGAAGTCTAATTTTATTTTTAATTGCTTTATTATATCTAACCCTAATAGTATATCGAATCCATCGTGGAAATCGAACAAGTATAATTGTAATTCGGTGTCATTTGAGTTGGTTAAGTTTGGCAATTTTACTTTCGTACTGTGTTTTTCTCGTGAGGTCCCGTGTGCTGTTGTTACTTCGAAAGGTGTCTCTAGTAATCTAGTTCTGTAATGATTTGTGGCTATGTGTTTTCTTATAAATGATTTCGTACTGCCCGTGTCTATAAGCATTTTATGTCCGGAATTGGGTTCAGTTATGTAAGGTAGGTCGTTATTGTCGTTTTCTAGGTTCATTATATAGTATTGTCTTCCGGCGGGCTTCCTTCTAAAAAAGAATTCCGCTGTGTTTGTGATTCATTGTTTTGTGCGTCGTTTTGGTTATATGTGGGGTAGTTTCTTCTGGATGTATTCCTTGTGGATATACTCATTGGTGTTGGTAATGGTTGTGGTGTATTCTGGTTTTGTGGAAAGGTGTTTCTTGGTGGTTGTTGGAGTTGGTTAGTTAAATTTGCTCTCTCTGTGTTCGGGAAAAATTTGTTGTGTGGATTGAATCTTGGTTTGTAATGTTGAGGTTGATAGTGTGGGGGTTGATAGTGTTGTGGTTGGTAATTTTTGTGGTGTTTTGTAGTTACTTGATTTAGTGGTCTTGTGGGTTTTTGTAGAAACTGCGTTGTGATTTTGTACTGGAAGTCATTAGTTAGCATGCACAATGCGGTGTTTAAGTCTTGCGGGTTTTTAGCTTTTAGGATAGATCCTATTGGCTCATGTAGTCCGCGTAATAAAGTACGGAGGGCGAGTCCTCTAGCGTATTCACTTAGGATTCTTGCCTCTGCGGCAGGCTTCTTATTTTTAAAGTAACTTAGCATTACGTTTATAATCGATTGTATTTTTTGGTAAAATTCTAATGGGGTGTCTGATCCCTGTTTAATGTTAACTAATTCCGCATTCAACGTATATCCGTCTCGTTTGTCTGAGTAGGTGTTAATTAGTACTTGTTTTAATTGGTCGAACGTAGAGTATTCCGAGTTGTGTACTATAAGGGCGGCTGGGCCTTTTATTTTCGCAAGTATAGATGACATTATATACTCATTTTGGAAATCATTAGGATCCACGCTCCCGAATCTGACTACTAGTTTTTTTGTTATTTCTAGGAATCTTGCCAATAGTTCCGGTTCCCCATGGAATTCCGGTACCATGTCTAAGTATTCCTTTTTCAGTTCTGGTCTAGCCATTTTGTAGTTTAGTTATTTAACTGATACTCTAGGAGATAGCAATATTGTTTTTATGTTTATTTGAGTTAGAGTTTTTGTAGTAATGGTTAATATTAATTTCTACTTACAGTATAAGGATGGTTCTCATTCTATTCTTGAAGTCTACACTTAGAATGATGTCCGTTATTGACTGCGCCAGTTATATATCTTTTTGGTTTGGAACACTTTTTAAAAAGATATATTTTTGTTTAATTAAGATTACAATTTGTGTTAAAACTTACAATTGGTTTATTTGATTATTATTAAATAACAAAGTAAGTAGATATAAATTAATATGAATGCAACGTTATATTTAGTGTTAAGAATTATATTTAATTATTATAATTAACTTGAAGAAATTATTATCTTATTCAATTTGTTATAAATTGTTATTATATTTAAATGTTAGATTATTATTATATTCAATTATTATGATATTCAAATATCTAGTTAATATTATATTCAAAGGTGCCAAAAATAAAGGTTTACCCTAGTTATATGCTCTAACAGGATTTAACACTTTGACTGTAGCACTCACTGAACTGGTAGATGTAAAAGGTGAACTAAACCGGGCGAAAGAAAAGAAGGAACTGCTCCTGTCTGGCGGTAGCCTCCTTATATATTGTTTGATTATGCTGATGGTTGCGTTTCTTTGTTTCATGATGAGTAATGGGTTATTGCTCATATAACTTATATATATATATATATTGCGTGAAAAAAAAGGAAAATGGCATGTATACAAAACGCAGTAATGGGGGGAACATGCGTTTGTCGTATTTTTGGGGTACACTAGTGATTTTTCGAAGTAATGAGCTCGTTGTAGTTAGGCCGTGACGAAATGCTGCAAAATTTGTATTAGTGGATGTACATATAAATTTTTAAATTGATAGTGATAATAGTGGAATTATATTTAAGTGAATGACCTGTAAGGAGAGGTAGTAAATATATAAATAATAAAAATAATATACCTGGAAGGATAGTTACTTACAATTGAGGGTTTTATTTAGTGCCACCTAGGTGTTATGCCCACGTGTTACGTCTTTGTTTTCCACTAAATTGGTGAAAGGTGTATTGTTGGTCGATAGTGTAGTACTTCCGTCTCAAATGTGCTATTGTTGAATTTATCTGTTTATTAGTATTATTCTACTGAACAAAAGGCAATTTTTGTTAAATTTTTGAATATAACAATAAGGAGATAATACTAAATAGATTGTTTTTATTGTGACTATTTGTACCTGTAAGAAAAGGTTGTATTATTTAGTACCTGAAATGTAAACAATTTTTAGTACAATTGGCGGTGAAAGAAAATAGTAAAATTGGCGGTAAATGAAAAATAATTATTGTTACTATTGGCTGTCTGTGTATAGCCGAATTTATGTTTGTGTGTGCGTGAGTGTTGTGAATGTAACTCCCTGGACTGACATGTGGTTTTTGGTTGACCAATCTCTCCCAACACCGGGAGTGGTGTTTGTGAATGAGATTGAACCTCTCCTAACACCGGAAGTGGTGTTTGTGAGTGAGTTTGGTTGACGAACCTTTCTCAACACCAGAAGTGGTGCTTGTGTGAGTGAGGTTGGACGTTTCAACACCGGAAGTGGTGTTTGTGAGTGAGAGTGTGATTACACTTATAAGAAAAATTATTTTAGAGATAAAATCGTTGAAATTAATATGTCTTAATATTAAGAAAAGGAGTTAAGAATTTAGCGCTAAGATTTTGCAAGCTTAAATTTACCGTACGTAACTTGCGATAAGGATTAAATTAGAGAGAAAGCGATATATAGTTATGCTTATAAACGTAAAAGATTAAATTAGAGAAATGCGATATAAATAGTTATGCTTAAACTTTAAATTTTCTGTGCATGAAGGAAGAATTAAGCGAAAAACATGTGACACAAGATTGAATTAACGTTATATTAGAGAAAATAACTAATTATGCTTGTAAACGCAACTATCTAATCTCCGATTTTGGAAATAACGTTAATCAATTTATTAAAAGGAAATTTGCAAATTTATGAATTTCATAATCACTTGTTTACAAATTTAATGATTATAAATTAGACATGACCGGTTTAGCTACTGATAGATACTATACGCGTAGTGTTCGCGTTATGTGGGTCATGTTGCTGCTGTGAGACAGGAAGTGCAGAGTTTACAGATGTGTTGCAATGTATTAATTTTACTTGTAGTAATTGTTTTGCGAAAGTGATGCCGGAGTAATTGCCATAGTTGTGGCCTGTAGAAACGCCTGTAACTGCCGGAAGTTTAGCCGTTTTCTGGCTCGATTAGAAAACAGTTTCGAGCAGTATGGCCGTATTTATTGCAATACTGGTTTGTATTGCAGGTCGGTTTGTCGCTGGTATTAAATTTGGTCGTTGTCGCCCTTGTCACTTCCGAATAAGTTCTGCGCGGTCTGTGAGTTTGAGGTGTATTTGTGGTTGACGTTGGGTTGTGGTCTGTTGACGCCTTTGAAAATTATTAAACTTATTGGCTTGCGGCGAGAATTTGCCGAAGTTGTTCGTGCTTTTATTTTGGAGCCGTGCAATGCCTATCGAAATGAGGCCCTGAGCAATGTCGACACGGACGATTTTTGATCACGTTGAATACTGGGGTTTTATTTTTTTGAGTGCATTCAGCGTGACAATGCATACTCCCACAGTATTTACATGGCGATGGCGGTCGATTAGTTTGCCTTGCCACCGGTTTGTTTAATTTAGGTTATGGCGTTATAGCAAACACCGACGGGGCAGTGTCTGCAGCCTTTATCTCTCTCAGTGCCGTGGTATATTCCAGGGCACTATCTAAGGTTTCTGGCAGCTTAGTGCGGACCTCGTTCCTTAGATTTTGTGGAAGTAGCCTGATGAAGGTGTCGGTGGTGATTTTGTTTAACACCGTTTGTAAGGTTAGCTTGGGATTAGCTTCGGCCTTGTCTGATATTAGGGAATGCAGGTGACGGAGCTTGTCGGCGATTTGTTCTACCGAATCATTTGGGGAAGCCTGCATATTGGTGATTTGGCGTAACAGAACAAGAGGCGTTTGTTCTGTATGGTACCTGTTGAGCAGCAATTTGGATATTGTTTTGAAATCAACTACCTTACCTTCTCGTAATAGTAGTGATTTCTGTGTGTTGTAGAAGGTTTTCGCGGAACCGGAAATTTTAAATTCCACCACTTCTAATGTGGTATCGTCGTCCCATCGCGACAATCTAGCACAGCGTTGTACCTGTTCTAGGAAAAGTTCTATGTTTGTGTTTTGTTCTCCGTCAAAACACGGAATCTGATTTAGTACGTTCAGACTAGCGATTATAGATGTTTTATCTTGGGCCGAGGGAGCAGGTGCAGACCTTTCTCTTTCACCCAAGAGGTGTTGCACAACCTCTTCTAAGGACATCTGTATACAATTAAGATTGGTCATGGTAGTAACTGTTTGAGGGTCAGAAATTTTAATAGGGCTAGCACGAGTTTTCTTTGATCCCCTAGTTTTCATAAATTTTGCAAAAAATTTAGTTCAATTTGATTGAACTTATATAACACAGTAAAAAAAAAATTTAATAAATAAATAAAATATGTATAAAAAATTTGACTTACTGGAATCGCTGTTCGGATCCCACCGCTGCCACCAGATGTAATGGAATCGTTTGATGTGATTCCTGATGTAGTAGATGTCTTGAAGAGGGCGGAAGTTAGTTGAGAGATTTTGGAAGTTAGTGCATCGAATTATTAATACGGATTTTAACAATAATTTTAACGTAATAAAGGGTAACTAATAATAACAAAATACTTAGGAATGAATAGAAGATAAATAACTAATAAATTAGACTGATGAAATAACGAACTAAGATGCACAACTCAAGGATAGTAAGTTTAAATAAAACTGCATATAGACGCGTAAACTGCTGCTCGTGTATATAGCGACGTGCTCGTATAGTCGTATATGATATAATGCTCTCTCGTTGTATATGATAGAGTTTTTATATCGGTGTTGGCCACACTCACACCAAGACAACTGTCCTAGTGCGCGACCTTGTGCGACCTTCGTAGTTTGCTGACCTTATTTAGGACAGTGGCCAACCTTATCGGTGCTTGCTTTGATGTAAAGTATTGAAAAGGGCTTTGTTGTTTGTTTGGCCGGCATAGGTCGCTGGTTATAAATTGCTCTTTTATTACTGCCATCCTTTGTTAAGATAGCAGCTGGCTGGACCACTTTGACATTGGTATGACTTTCCATGTCATTACACTAGTAATAATGCAAGTGTGCATTACTAAGAAACCCCCTCTTTACTGCTGTATATGTAACTAGTCCAGATATGAGAGAAGAGAAGAGAATTTAATTCTAATTGTACTTTCATAGGGTAAGGACACAGAGTTTCCAACTAGTGTGTGTTAAATGAACATTAACTTATTAGTTGGATATTTAATGTTATTAATTATATAGAGTGTAATTAAAAGAAATAAAGTTTTTAAAAACACATCTATTGATATTAATAATATAAGATATATGAATATATAAGCGTGGCTTTATAATACTTAGAAAGGGTTAATAGGTAAATTAATGAATCGGAAAATTCCAATTAGGCAATATATATATATAAAAGGGAGGCTCCATAATTCTTATAAAGCCTTAATACCCAGTTAATAGGAGGAAATAAACCAATAAAAAAGAAATAAATCTGTATTTGCAGAACTCAAATAAATCTCTTATAAATTAAAAAAAATCAATTAACATCCGCTCCTCATTGTGGAAAAAGATATAAGAAAAAGAAATACAATAAAGAAGAAAATTTCAGAAAAGTAACAATACAAAAAAAAACAACAAAAAAATAGAAATAAACAAAGCTTCTGAATGGATGACTTTTACCCACATGAAAAATAGTAAGAAACTTGAGGCCACGAACATTAAGTTACGGAAATTGCCGAATACAGACGGTATTAATATGAACTCATATTTCAGCATTATTGCATTAAATTCATTTCAGTATGAATTTAAGCAGTTAGTTACAAATCGACTTTTATTTTTTATTTTTTAAGATTAAACAAACAATAAATTATATATTATATAAAATGTATTTAAATGGTACTTGCTGTGAAGTTCTTTTGGTTTCTTAAAGAGGATAATGCAACTTT